>CAUYQV010079184.1:0-23950 GCA_963574575.1 Galagoides demidoff
ATTAATGTACATAGTTATCATTCAATAAAAAAAAAAATCAAATAATGGTAAGTAGCTGGGTTCATCTCTTGGTCCTCTATTCTGTTCCATACATCTACCTCTCTGTTTTTGTGCCAGTACCATGCCATTTTGATCACTACAGATTTATAGCATAGTCTGAGTTCTGGTATCCTCCTGCTTTGCTTTTATTTCTAAGTAATGTCTTGGCTATTTGAGGTTTTTTCTTATTCCATATAAAATGAAGTATTATTTTTTCAATGTATTTAAAGTATGACAGTGGATCTTTAATAGGGATTGCATTAAAATTGTATATTGCTTTGGGTAATATGGACATTTTAACAATGTTGATTCTTCCTAGCCATGAGCGTGGTAATGTTTTTCCATTTGTTAACATCTTCAGCTATTTCTTTCCTTAGAGTTTCATAATTCTCTTTATGGAAATCTTTCACTTCCTTTATTAGGTAAACTCTAAGTTTTTCATCTTCTTTGGCACTACTGTGAAAAGAATAGAGTCCTTGGCTGTTTTGCAGATTGACTATTGTTGGTATATATAAAGAATACAGATTTGTGAGTGTTGATTTTGTAACCTGAGACTCTGCTGTATTCCTTGATCACTTCTAAGAATTTTGTAGTAGAATCCCTGGTATTTTCTAGATATACAATCATATCATCTGTGAAGAGTGAAAGTTTGATCTCTTCTGACCCCATATGGATACACTTGATCACCTTTTCTTGCCTAATTGCAACGGCCAAGACTTCCATTACAATGTTGGAAAGCAGTGGAGACAATGGGCAAGCTTGTCTGGTTCCTGATCTGAGTGGAAATGATTTCAATTTAACTCCATTCAATACAATATTGGCTGTGGGTTTGCTATAAATGGCCTCTATCAGTTTAAGAAATGTCCTTTCTATACCAATTCCCTTAAGTGTTCTGATCATGAAAGGATGCTGGATATTATCAAAAGCTTTTTCTGCATCAATTAAAAGAATCATATGATCTTTGTTTTTTATTTTGTTTATGTGATGAATTATATTATAGATTTATATATATTGAACCAGCCTTAAGACCCTGGGATAAAACCCACTTGGTCATGGTGTATAATTTGTTTGATGTGTTGCTGGATTCTCTTTGCTAGGATCTTGTTGAATATTTTCACATCAATATTCATTAGTGATATTGGTCTATAATTTTTTCTTTTCTTGTTGTGTCTTTTCCTGGTTTGGGGATCAAGGTGATGTTTGCTTCATAGAATGTGTGGAGTAGTATTCCTTCTTTTTCTATATTTTGGAAAAGGTTGAGTAATATAGGTACTAGTTCCTCTTTAAAGGTTTGGTAGAATTCTGATGTGAAGCCATTTGGTCCCGGGCTTTTATTTTTAGGGAGATTTTGTATAGTTGATGCTATTTCAGAACTTGATATAGGCCTGTTCAACATTTCCACTTCATTCTGGCTAAGTCTAGGAAGGTGGCGTGCTTCCAGGTATTGGTCTATTTCCTTCAAATTTTCGTATTTCTGAGGATAGAGTTTCTTGTAACATTCATTAAGGATTTTTTGAATTTCTGAAGAGTCTATTATTATTTTGTCTTTGCCATTTCTGATTGATGAAATTAGAGATTTTACTCTTTTATTCCTGGTTAGGTTTATCTATTTTATTGACCTTTTCTGCAACTCCATTTTCAGTCAACATAAATATGCCACCCACCAATTTTCAAATGCAATGCATAGAGCTGCAATCTGGCTGTCAACTTAAAATGGAAAATTGATCACATCTTTTTAGCGGATTTTCACAGTTCCTGTCTTCCCAGAGACAAATATCCCTTGCTTCACAATCACACCTTATTCCTGTCATTGCTTTTTGCTAGAACCTAGCTATAAAAAAAAAAAAAAAGCAGATGTGCTATATAGCCATCCATTAAGAATGCTCAACAGCTAATATTTTGGGGTTTTTTTCCTCCAGGTAGTTACAGTCCATAAATGCTCTGGTAGAATCAGATTATAGCCCTGGATGCCAAGCTTACATGGAGAACACTGCTCTCTGCAGAAGTCTTTCCACTACTGGAGGGGGGGAGTTGGAGAACAGATTACTCATGGTAGGCACTGGCTGCCAAGCTTCCTCACCAATTGTTGGAGGCCCTTAAAAGGGAGAGCTTGAAATTCAGCTCCTCTGAACACAGCTAGCATAGATCTTTCTTCTTGTTATGAACTTGACATGTGGTATGAATGATACTTCTACGTAGTATCCATTCATTCAACAACTATTTATTGAATCTTTGTGCTGTTTCCTATACAAGGCATGGGGCTAAAAAACAGAATTACTCCTTCCCTTGTGATTCTTCCAATCTATGGAAAAGGCAGAAATTGATGGAAATATAAAAAACACAACTATGATAAAAGTTTGCAAGTAAAGAGCTTGGTGCTGTAATAGAAGGGTCTGCCTAATCAGGTATCAGGAAAGACTTCTCCAAGGAAGTTGCAACTCTGCTGAGTGATCCGGAAGATGAATGACATTAACCAGGTGGAGAGCAGAGGGATAAACATTTCAGTTAGTAGAAACAGCATGTGCAAAGGCCCAGTGGTAGGAGAAAGTGTGCTAAATGGTGAGAACTGTAAGAAAGACAGTGAGATTGGAAGAGAGAGATGGAGGGAATTCTGGAAATCTAGACAAGCTGGTGTTGACCTGGTCTGATGGAGTGGCAGCAGATTTGGAGAAAAAGGATTATTGAAGAAAGAATGGGAAGGATTGATGATAGATTAGCTAGACCATGTTATTAGTCAAGGTTTTCCAGTGAAGCAGAACTGTCAGTCTGAGATTTATTGGAATAGATTTCTCAGCATCCCAAATTCACTCTGGGTAATAAACTGTACCCAACACATTTCACATTCTAGTTTAAAAGTAGAGAAACATCTCAAAATTCCCTTTTCCCCTACTCCACAGCTGGTGTCTTATGCCACAGCTTGTCTGGTTCTTCAGAGCAGTCAGCGTCTCCCTTACCTGAGACTGGCTTCATCTGATCCTCACTACACTGTCGCTGCAGCCTCCCACCACGTGGGCGCCTCTCCACTGTGCTTCCTGTCCTCAGACTGCCCACTTCTTTAATACATATACAGGGCAGGATGGGGTAAGCCCTAGGATTCCAGAGAATACCACCACCCCACTGCCGTCCCCTGAGTACATCCCACTGCTCTCGCCTATATATTTGCTGTCTTTTCTTATTTCTCGCAACTTTTTATTATCTTTATTCACTCATCAAATATGAATTAAATGCCTTTTCTGTGACTGGTCCTGTAGGGAACACAAAAAGAAGAGTGACTTATCCTCTCTTGTCTCCTATACAAAGACCAAGACCCTTGGTTCCTATGATGATCTGAACTCCTTGCACCTCTTGGAAGCATGCCTAGCTGCCGTCTGTGAAGCCCCTACTGTGTGCCAAGCCTGTAATAAGCACTTTACCTCATTATCTACACCAATCATGGTGTAGTTTTTTTTCTGATCTGCAAAATATTAGAAATAAATGCTGCAAAAAGTCAAATATATTATTCATTTTAAAAGACCATTCTGTATTCCAAAATTATGTGACTTTTGCTTTTATTAATAACAAAATATCCTTTTATTAAATAAGAATGATAGATTTGATCTGGGAGGTTTCCCTTTGATTTTTATGTTCTGTGTTGACAAAATAACAGGCCATCTAATGTGTGTTTCCTGCATTAGGATCCTTTCATCACAAACAACAGAGAACCCAGCAAACTGGCGCACAGAAAAAGGTCAGTGACAGAGGCCTGCAGGCCTAGTCTGACCGTGAAGCTTATGATGCTCCTGGGGTTCTGGCTATTTCTGATGACATTCTCTCCACTTCCTTAGCCATCTTGTGTGTGTGTGTGACAACTTTTTCCCATGTCTCATTGCAGTAAAAAAGCAAGCTGCAGCCAATCCAATCCACAAATAAGATTGATGCCTGGGAAGAAGGTAGAGGAGTTTTCATTGCTGTGTTCCAAGCAAAAGTGCCTGGGTTCACTTCAATTATACCATCTGGGTCTCTTGTCCTCATACAGACAAACCACTGTGACCATGAGGGGTACAAAGTGGAACCTTCTTTTGCTGTAACTTCTGGAAGAGAAAGTAAATAACAACATCGATAAGAGTGAACAGAAAGCCGTTGGTGCCAGAAGCCTTCTAGTGCTTGGCATAGATTATCTCATTTCACTTCATAGCCATCAGGAAAAGGAGATTGTACTAGAAGTCCTTTTCACAGATGAAGGCACTGAGGTTTGTGGATAAAAGGGAATATGTGTGAGTCAAAGGATAAGTAAGATCAGAGTGGTTAGGATTCAGAAACAGATACCCCCAAATATGACACTGACGTGCTGAACTGAAAAAGTCCTACTCCTCACCTCCTGCCCACCACTGTCTCAGCCTCCTGTCTCTCCCAAAGCACAGGATGAAGTTGGTCTCTGAAGTTCCCTTATCTGCCCTTTGTCCTGACCTACCAAGGAAGAAAACCATCACCTCTGGTTCCTTCTCTGCATCTTCATTGACTGAATTCATATTGCAAAGGGAAAGACTGAGGTCTGTCAAGACACCTGGGCAGACTTTTGCCACCAACCACTGTCTGCTCTGTGGGGCCAACAGACTATGTGTTTCAGGTCATTGTGTGTTTTTCAAGCTCATTGAATTCCCCTAAAAACAATCATTTACTGCTCCCCTAAGATCAGGCACATTCTGCCATCTTTTAAAAGTAGGGCGTATAAGCATCTGTACCCGTTGGGATAGGAGTGGTTTTCCTCCGTGCACGTGAATAACGTGTGTGCCTTTTCTCCCACTAATCTGACTTTGGTAGGTTGATTTTCATCAAACCTTTAAGGGTCAGTTTTCCTTCCTAGGCCAGCCCTCCTGCAGCTGGCTTTTCACTAGGAGAGAGCTTGCCTGAGAACAAAGTCAACCAAGCCAAAGACAAACAGCAAGCAGGGAAGGAGAAGAAGGGAGTCTTGACCATTTCATTTGAACCCACAGCTCAAGCCATGCAGGGAGCTAAAACCATTCCAGAGCCTACACCAGGCACACATGAAACGCTGAAGCTAATAGCCTCTGGCCTAACTAAAATATGGAAGCAATAAATTCTTCTTCTTCTTTGATTTATTTATCTCTTTAGTTTTGCTTCTGCAAACTTGAGCTGTTATTTGCAAGAAAAGACAACAGATACAGTGAAGAAACATGTATGTATTTCAGATGAGGACTTTAGTAATTCTATGCGAAAGAAATTACAGAGTCAGGACTCAATATAATATGGATCCGTACATCTAACTTATGTCATGCAAGCTAGATGTTTTCTGTTTAACATTATCTAATGTATGCTGCAATTAAAAGGCCTTTTGAAAAAAAGAACAAAAGTATTATGAACTGCATGGTCAGCCAGTATGTACAAGTTATCAGTTGAAGCTTCATTCCCCCTATCTTTGCTGTGCTCCTGTACTTTGGTTAAGGACACCCAGCTCCCCAGTACATAAGGCAGTGTGATCTCTTCATGCTCGTAAATCAGAGCACAGACCAGGATTCCTTAATAAAATATGATGCTTTTTCTCCTTAAAAGAGAGATGCAACGTTAACGCCCTTGGACGTCATTGCTGTTATAAACAGACTCACTTTGAGATTATATAGGGGTCTCTGGTTGGGGCACCAGGAGCTACGAGTGCAGGAGAAAATGAAAACAAAATAATTAGTGATAAAACCAGTCACTGGACTACAAATCTCTTTACTTTAAGCCAGTGTCCAGCTTTTCTAATAGTCCTCGTCTTGCTCTGAATTGTCCATTAACTGTGATGTCACAGTCTATCCCCTAAACGCCTCTCACTTTCTGACAACACAGCTTTGATTCCCTTAACACGGACGTGGACACCACAGAAGAGACCACAGCAGGTAAAGAAACCCCTATTCTGGCCACATTTGGTCCTGCGTTTTATTGTTCTGTGGCGCCTGAAGGGTGAATTGATGTTCTGACGTTTGGGGACAGGGAATTATGCATGCGGGAACTACAGCAATTATGCTAATTGAGGAGACCTCTTTGTTGTGAGATTTCCAGAGCAGGAAGCAGCTTGTGTCAGAGATTTACAGTAGAACTCCTACAAATAGGACCCCAAGGTGTGCCCCAGGGGGTGAAGACAGAGGTAGCTGCGAGGTTAATCTGGGAACAAAGAAAATGTGCTGGAACCAAGCATTAACAAGCACCAGCATAAGGCCCAAGACTGTGAGCCTCATGAATAAGAGAGTGGAGGGACAGGGTGCCCAGGGAGGGGGGTAAGAAGGCAGAAAGCTCTGCAGAGAAGCTTCATCTCTGGAAACTCATGCGTGAAAAAAAGGTCAAGTCAGAAACTAATTTTAAATGGTTAAGAAAATAATGGCTGGACTCCCACTGATCAGAAAGGAAGTCAGCACAAGTGCAGGCGTGAGATGAAGCCCGTCTCCAAGAAGATGTACCTGAGAGGGGATGGATCAGACACTGTCCCCAGAAGAAGCCAGGGCCCCAGAGGAAGGAGGATGCCTCTCCCCTGCTCTCAGAAGCGCTCCTCGAGTGACCCACAGGAGACACTTAGAAAGGTCCTGTTAAATCTGGTAACACAGTCATCTGAACACTTCACCGTATGCATTGAGGTCAAGAGCAGAAAACTGGTTCCTGTTTTATTTTTTCATCTATAACATATTCTTTTGCTGCGTAAGTTTGATTCAAAACGGGGAGGAAATGGAACTACTGGTTTACCTGAGCTGACCTGGAGTTGAAAACACATCTTCTCCTAACCCAGAAAATGGAGTATCACTTTTTTTTTCTTGTTGTGAAAACCAACTCTTCCTTCTGTGCAGGAATTTCTTTGTCTCCAAACCTGTTAAGGTATCACCTGTTCATAAAGGAAAAAACAGGTGGCTCCTGTGGAGTAGGGCACTGGCCCCATATGCCAGAGGTGGCAGGTTCAAACCCAGCCCCGGTCAAAAACTGCAAAAAAAAAAAAAAGGCTCATAAAGGAAAAAACAAACAACACTTTGTGTATGAACTGGATTGCCACCTGCAGGTCCACCCCTGGTTTTCTGCCTTCTCTCATGACTACAAGTCTGTAATGAACAGGTCACACCCACACCCACCTCTTTCTTGCCCTCTCTTTCCCCTCAATGCTGAGAACCATGACTCTCCTCTCTCTTTACCTGTTTACTGAAACTGCTTCATGATACCCCCAGTCTCCTTCCAAACATGGTCAATGTCTTTTCCAGGATCCAGGCCTTTTCCAACCATTCTATAGCAGTCAGCAGTATTGTGTTTTGTCCCTGTGTTACCACCCAATCAGGTTCATTGCCCATTGCTCAAGAGGAAGTAAATTCAGGGAAACAGCCAGGGTTACAGTAGACAAAGAGCTTACTATGGCAGGTGCTGTGGGAGGATATAGGAGGATTTCTCAAATCAATCTTCCCAGGAATTTGGGGGAAAAGGTTTTGAAGGATAGTTTGACAGGCAAAAGATTAGCCAACTGCATTTGCCAATTAGCTAGGTTCAGGCCAAAATTATAGGGAGTACAGAAAGCATCTTCAGTTCCGGGTTGGGGGTCACAGTTTCAGTTGTCAGTCTTTTGGTAGGAGCCACCAGTCTGGAAGATAGCTCATAAATTATCTTTCTTTGAGTTTCTAAAAAGTGATGTTATCCATGGAGAACGTTAAGAATCTTTATGACCACCAGCTATGTGACTCCAGAGTAGCAATTACAGAGAAGCAAACAGGAGGCAGTGACTAAATGTTATTATTTTTAGCCAGGTCTGTGCCTTTGCAGAGTTTTAGCCTTACCCCAGTTCTTACCTTGCACTCATTTATTGATTTGTAAGGGTGGATTTAAGTTGCTCTCAGAACTAACTTTGATGTTGGAGAACCATCAAGGCATGTGGTTCTCTTAACCGAGTAGCATCTGTCTAAATTAGTGCTGGTGGTTCTCACCAGGTGTCCACATCAGAATGGGCTAGGGGCTTGTTATGAAATTACTGAGTCCCATCCCCATAGTTGTGACTCAGTCAAATTGGGTAGATCTGTTTAGAACTGGGGAGTCAAATGACTTCTCTCCAGTGATGCTGTTGTGTCTGGTCCAGAGACCACTCTTTAAGAACCACAGCCAAATAGTGGTCAGGCCAGGCAGAGCATTAAAATTGCCCAGGCCTGAGGCTCTTTAAAAAAATATTCATGGGCACCACCCCAGGCCAACTGAGTGAGAAAATCTGGGATGCAGCCTGAGCTGTGAGCTTGGTATTCCCTGCCTGCAGGTGGGCAGTTCAGAGGCCTGACTGAGCACAGGGGCCGTGGACATAGAGACAAGGTCAGCTTGAAAAGGTATTCAGGGTCTAGAAATAACTCTACTTAGTGTCCAATTAAATATGGCAACTAGAAGAAAAACACAACTCACTTGTATTGTAGAACTATAGAAATACCATTTGCACTTTTTCCAAATACTAGGGAGACCACAGTCCACACACACCCAATCATCCACCAGATGGAAAGTAGCTTACTGTCTACTCAGGGATGCGAAGACTTCACCTCCCTTGGGACCTTGCCAAACAAAAGTAAGAGTTCTATTTGGAAACAAGATTTTGTTATTGTTTGTTTCACATTCTTAAAGGTTTCGTTTCTTTTTCCTCTGGCGATCCAAACATCAGTAATCGTATCACATTTGCTGTTTGCATTTTCCCGCTATCGCTTTCTCTCCATACACACAAACAGCTGTTTGTTTTTGTTTCTTTTACAATCCACTCCCCCTTTGCATCCAAAGAAGTCATTTGTTCCAGGAATGCTAGATAGATCGATATTAAAACATTTATCCATACAATTCATTAAATATACAGGCAGTGAAAAGGCACTTGATAAATTTCAGCAATCGCAACAATTGCTGAAATAATCAGAAATACATAGATTGCCCTGAGAATGATGAAGACTATTATCAAAGCCCACAATCAAACATCATATTAGATGTGAAATAATCATCAATCTCATTAAAAAACCACAAAGAAAGCAAAGCTATCTTCAAGCATCTTTTTTGCTCTACATTGCTTTGGAGACTCTAGTTAATGTAAGAGTAAAAGAAAATTAAATGAGTGGTATAAACATAGATGAAGACAGTAAATTATCTTTATCTGAAGATTATATAACCATGCTCAGAAAAGCCAAGAGAACTTAACAATAATTTTTTAAACTATTATAATTAAAGAACAAATGTGATGTTTAAAAAAAGTTTAATAAATACACAAAAATGCAAAAATCATCTTTGTACCAACAGAAGTCATTTAGAATGAGAGTTTTCAAAATTTCATTAATAATCAATCATATTAGAAATAAAATTGCCAAGGAATCAACTTAAAAAAAAGTTCCAGGTGGAGAATACAATGAAAAACATAAAAAATAAGATCTAAGTAAATGAATGGGAATGTCAATTATTTTCAATACAAATTAACTTTTCATAAAAATCACAAAGGGTTCTTTAATGAAAATGGACAGTATAATTTTAAATTTTATACTGAAAAAATCAATGTATAAGGATTGCTAAGACAATGAAAAAAGTAAGGGAGAGATAATAAAGAAACTAGTGCAATCAAAATACTAAAATACCAAAAAGTAAAGGAGAGATAATATAGGAACTAGTGCAATAGATAATATAGGAACTAGTGCAAACAAAATACCAAAATATCCAAAAGTAAAGGAAAGATAATAAAGGAACTAGTGCAATCAAAATACCAAAATACCATGGTGCTAGCATAGGAATGGTCAGAGAAATCAGAGAAAAAGAGCACAGAAATAGATCCAAGTATACATAGGAACTTAATATATGATAAAGGTGGTATTTAAATTAAGTCATGAAAGAATAGTTTATTTTATAAATGAGACTGGAATAATTGGACATTCATCTGGAATATAACATTAGTCTCTTCAGACTATATATAAAAATAAACTTCAAATGGATTAACCATCCAATGTAAAAATAAAATAATAAAGATTATTGGGAGAAAAGTTAGGAGAATATGTAAGTCCTCATTAAATAAGAAGGAAACCAAAAATTCATAAGAAAGATCCTAAATAAATATTACTTCAAAAATTAAGAACGTCTAAATGGAAAAGTCACCATAAATAAGGTCCAAATATTTTCCAGTATATATGAAAGTCAAAGACTTAGCACATCTGTTCTACAATCAAATAACCCATAGACAAATGGGCATAGCACATCAAGCAAGAAATTCGTCCAAGGAAAAATGCAAAGGGCCAATAAACTTAAGAAAAGCTGCTCAGTCTCACTAGTGCACAGGCAAACACAAATCAAAATAAATAATATGCTTCCCCCCAACCCCGGGACATAAAGAAACATGGAGACTAGTAAGGATGATGGTGATGATAACAACAACAAATAACAATCACCTGTCTATATTCTGCTTAGGAGGGACCGGCGCCCGTCCTACCGTCCTACACATCTTGTGTAGAATAGCTCCTTCAATCCTATCAACAACACACGAGGTGGGTGCTATTATTATCCCCATATGTGGGTGAGGAAATTACATGTGCACGTCTGAAATAAAATATCCATGAAACAATACTTTTATCTCCAATATATGCAAAGTTCTCTAATATTTACTATTCTTTTCTGTGTTAAATTCCCATAAAAATTGCTGGTTAGAACCCAGCAAACTAATTTTATGATACACAAATAGGTACACTCACAGCCTGAAAAATAATAACCTATAGATGCGTAACAAATTTTTAAATTAACCTAAGTTTCCAAGTAAAGGACATACTTCGATCTCAATTATGGAAGAAGCAAGGAAAGAAAGGAGAAAATGATCAAGGGGAAATGTATCCTATGTGCATGAATGTATTTTCTAGAGATGAGTGCATGCATTTATGAGAAAAAGGCAAGGAAGGACTGACATCTCCCGAGGCTGGTTACCTCAGGGGGCTGGAGACCTCTCCCTGGGCGCCTGTTTCATTTGTCCTGCTGCAAAAAGAATACTTTGCTTTTGGTGTCTGCTCTGTCTCACTAGTTGAAGACAAATACAAATCAAAGCAGATAATGTGCTTTCCTCCACTCTTGTATTACAAAGAAATGTAAAGACTAGTATGTAAGTTAAGAACAATTCAATAAACAAAAACAAGAGAATTCTGTAATCTGTAAACTTCTGTGCTCCGGGATAAGCTTTCCTAACTTCATTGCATCTCATGCTTGAACAGCCCTCAGCACTGACTCCCATTTATTAAAAAAATTAATCTTTCAATTCCATCTACAAAACCTTCTGGGAGAGGGATAAACTTGTTTACAGGGTCTTCTCATCAAGGCAGAAGGGTCAGTGATTGCTCTCACCAGTAGGAATAGAGCAACTGAACAAAGAGATAGAATCTTCCTGGAAAAAATATCTAAGAGTTAGAAAAGATGTTTACAGGAGAAAGGTATACCTCCATGTGAATGACCCTTCACTCATTCATTCATTCATTCATTCAAGTGCCTGATTTGATTTGGGTGTTTGGCAAACCCAAAGTGCCACCTCTCTATATTTTGCAAATAACTTCTACAGGTGTTCCTTATAAACCAGAGGTTTAGTATTCCCTTTAGGCCTTCCTCCAACTGAGTTGTTCAGTATTCCCAGGAGCTTGTTCAGTTTTTAAACGTTAAATAAGTTTTAGTCCTTCTTTCAGAAGTTAAGAGAAAAACAAAAACAAATAAAAAAAAAACCCTAACTTAGTACTGTTTGCTAGCTCCACCTTCTGGACACATGCTAGCATTGCACTACCCTGTTCACTCTGGGGTTAGAGGCAGCTATAGGACTTGCTTTGTCCAATGAAACAAGAGCAGAATTGAGGTGTCATTTAAGATCCAGAGTATAAATTTGCCACATCCTTTTCTGCCTCAGAAATGATAGAATAAGGTGTCACCCTAAATCCTCAATATTGATTATGAGCATACAGAATATCCTTGGAATAATCTTGTATTGTACTAAGCTATTAAAACATGAGTATTGCTTGTTATTACTGCATAACCTCACCTCTCCTGACTGATACACTCCATGAGCACTTAGGTCTTAGTTGCAGACTCCGAACGTACATTACTGCAATAGAAAGAATGCTTGTCCACTGCTGTGATGATGATGTCTTTGCCATCTGGAAACCTAGTGGAACAAATGGTGTACATAGTGGCCTCAATAGCATGACATCATTAGCTCAAATTCACTCAAATTCTTTTTCTCTTCATTCGACATCATTCACTCAAATTCTTTTTGTCTTTTTGTCTTTTTTCTTCTTTTTTTGAGACAGAGTCTCACTATGTCACCCTCAGTACAGTGCCATGGCATCACAGCTCACAGCAACCTCAAACCCTTGGGCTTAAGTGATTCTCTTGCCTCAGCCCCCCAAGTAGCTGGGACTCTAGGTGCCCACCAAAATGCCTGTCTATTTTTTTGGTTGTTGTTGTTGTTATCATTGTTGTTTAGCAGGCCTGGGCTGGGTTTGAACCTGCCAGCCCTGGTGAATGTAGCCAGCACCCTAACCCTGAGCTATGAGCACAGAGCCAACACTCGAATACTTAACCATTGTTTTCTGAAGCATGACATCCTTGCCTGAGTACAGAGTAACTTCTAGCCATAGGCTACAAGGGAATCCTCAGAAAACCTAATACCAATGTTGTATCCAGGTCACCACACCACCAACATGCCTTATGGTAAGTTTCTCTTTGGGAGTCCTGGGGTACTTATCTGATAAAGAATCTTGGTCAGTGCCACTCTGGGCCACTTCATTATGGATAAGAATTTTAGACGTTGGTTGTTTGCCCCCAGATATCCCAAAGTTCCATGTGCAATCAGTGAATCTTTTCCAAGGTGTTCAAACTAAAGGGTCTCAATTAGCAGCAGCCTTCACCTTTTGTGAACAAAATATTTGTTCACGTCCTATGCTAGGCTCAAGCCAGCTCATACAGGCTCTGGAAAACTGATTATGCGCATCTCTTCCCAACTCTGCCTTCAGTACCTCGTGTTAGATTGGTTTTGACAGTCGGGGGAATATTTACACAACAGAAATTGGCAATTACTACAAATTAGAGTTGTTGATGTTTTTCTTGGAAAGTTGGTGGTTAAACATTTACCAACACATCCCTAACTACATCAACCCTCCTTGTCTTCCGTAGGTGTCTACTGCCTTACAATTTCATAAGAGAAAGAGCTCACCAAAATGGTTCTTCCTCTGGTAAAGAACATTTTTCATATTTTCTTGCTATTTGCCCCATGGCTTAGTAGTCACTAGCTTACTGTTTCAAACTTCATCTCAAAGAAACTCTATTATGTGCCAGGTACTAAGAATACAATGGTGAGTAAAATGGAAATTTCCCTGCTCCATCAGAAGTTTATTTTAGAAGTTTGGAAGAAGAAGAGCACCAGCCACTGATGTAAGATTTGTTAAATACCATATGCCTTATTTGTCATGATTATTTACCTTATTTCCTGAGAATTAATTAATAAATTTATGTGACTATTTCGACTATAGTAGATGTAGTGGCCATCTGTGACTATCTGTGTGGTCCAAAACACTTCCCTTTGAGAACTACTCTGCCCACATTATATAATTCTGGTAGAATGTCAAGGTGCCAGTTTCCCTGCTCCAACTGAAGGCACACAGCTGAAGACAGGCAGTATATCCCACTCCCAAGATGCACAGACGATCCCAGGATGGGCACATGGCCCAACTGTGGCCAATCAGAATCTTTTTTGCAGAGAATTATGTGAATTCCAGAGGTCTGAAAGGTATTCCATCTTTCTAAGAGCATGAAAGATAAGAACATCATAAGCCTAGATTCATCCTGTCACACAGAGACAGTTTGTAAGAGAATGGAGCCAATGTAGATGAAATCAGACCCCCAGGAAATGGGAAGGCAGGCAGAGAGGGAACATGATGACATTGTTTATTTAAACCTCAAATCCAGTAATGCCTGAGATAAAACTAACTCATACAGTTTTCAGTTATAGGAGTCAATTAATGCCTTCTGGCTTACACTAACTTGAATTGAGATTCTATCAGGTACAGTGGCAGAATCCTCATTAATACAGCAATGTAAGGGAGAATTTAGAAAATGGCATTCTATCCCTGGTGAGCTTCAAAGAGAGGTAGGTAACCAGGTAGGAGACATGATGGCAGGTATGGACAACATCTAGACCAAGTCACAGGGACCTGTAGGAGAGAGGCACCTCCAGGGGGTCAAAGAAGGAGCTCTGGCTCTTATGAAGTCCCCATATTTCATTAAGCTACTGAAACATGAGTACTGCTTATTACTACAGCATAATCTAGCCTATCCTGACTAATACTTAGGTCTTAGTTGCAAACTCCTAGTGTACATTACTGCAATTGAAAGAATGTTTGTCCACTGCTGTGATGATGATGTCTTTGCTGTCTGGAAACCTAGTGGAACCCAAGTGCAGTCCTTCTCCTTGACTTGCAAGAACACCACAGAGGCATCCAAAATGGGTTTGCATGGAGAGGAGGGAAGGGAGAGAGAGAGAGGAGAAGTGTAGAGAAAATATTCATCCCAGAATGAAGAAAAACAGGAGAGAGAGGTAAGAGTCTCCAAAAGCAGGAATCTTTGTAAGAAAGTCTTCTTCTCTCTCTACCCTTTTCTTGGGAACCCTCAATGGAAACAATGAGAACAAGCTGAATTCTCTCAGACTGTCAGCTTCCCCTTTTCCTGCCCCATGGTCTCTGCTTCCATCTCCTCTGCCATGACCTTGGTTATCTTCTCAAGTACAGGGAAAATCACCATGTTGGTATGCACCTGGGCTGCTCACCAGTGGTTTTTTGGTTCAAGAATGATTTATTTCATTTATTTCTAGTTTTTTGTGGTCAACTCACACTTCATTATTCAACCTGGGGAAGAACTTAGATGACAGTAAAGGGATGGGTACATACCACTGAAGGTAAGGAGTGGTGGGGCACTGGGGAGCGCTGGAGAACTGGGAATAGCAGGGTGTCAGTGGTGCTTGGGTATGGAGGGAAGAAAAGAAATCAATAGACAGGAGGGTGACAGAAACTTTCACATTGCCTTTTATGCATTGGAAAAAAGACCCAACTTTAAACAATGAAGGGAACTAAGGGACCAAATCCTTGAACTCTAAGTCACCACTATCCTCCTTTCTGGAGTAGATAATCTGAGATGATATTTTCAGTAGGTCCAAGGAATATCTAGAAATCCACCAAGACAGGTGGTAAGACTGGCTGAAGAGACTCCACCTATTGGCAAAATTGTGATTCTTTCCTTCTACTGTGGGGCAGTCTTTTGAAATCAGAACTCCTGGCAAAAAGAGTAAAACCACAAATTATACCCTAGGAAAAATATACCATAGAGATATCACAGATCCTTTGAGAGTCATGAAAATAATCTTACTTCCAAGAGAAATTACCCATCTGTGCTAGAAATGCCTGTGTGTCCATGATGTCTGTGGGGAGGATACAGGGAAGGCTGATAGAAATCCTCCTTGGGGCTTTGCTCTGGAACGTGTCCAGCTGTGTGAATAATGAGCACACACAAAGTATCAATATTATCAAAGCCTGCATGTCATTCTATGAAGCTACGTAAGGAAAAATCAATGTGAATCAGATTGATCATTTGCTTATCCACTCATGCAAGTACTCAACAGATTCTATCAGACCCTGGGAGATACACATATTTGTTCAGGTTCTTATCAGAGAGATAATGTCATGATAATATTGAGTAAATATATTCCATTAGCAGACATATGCATGAAATACAGTGAAAGTATGGTGAAGAGAAGGAAAACTGAACATGTGGGTTCATCAGGGCAGTGAGAAACAGGGAGAAATGCCAGTTACTAGAACGTACTGTGATGAACTAGAGCTGAGCTGGGACACAGGAGACCCTAACTCCAGGTCCCATCGGTGACTGAGGACTTGCGTGCTGTTGCAGAAACTGTCCTTGGTTTCCTCACTGGAGAACTGAGGTGCGGCTTTCATATTTGGGCAAGGTGTCTGTGTGTGAATTTTAACTAGGAAGGCATCTGCCAAGCAGAAAACATTTGCACCCAGAGCAACACTGAAAGGCTGGTGAGAGAAGGAAACATACACGGGCTCTTTATCTTTTGGGTCCATGTTTCCAAATACAGAACAATTTCCCTGTCTTATCTGATCAAGTTGATATTAAACAGATGGTGATTTACAGGAAAAAAAAGAAAAACCAAGTATTTCTAGCAGTTTCAAATCATTTATCTTGATTAAAAGATAGTCTTTATGTTCCAAACAAGCCTGCCTTATTTAACACTGAATGAAGAAAAATGTTGTCATCTAAGTAATAGATGATCGACATTTTTAATAACCCTTCATAAAATCTGAATTGAAAGGATGTCTTAGAAACATAGAAAGAGATCTAGAAATGGGCCTATTTTCTCTGTTAAAACAAAAAACAAAGGCAACTAATGTAGAAATAAAAGTCTCCTGGTCCTGCAATCCCATCCCCCGATTGCCGTCTTTCCTCCCTTTTTACTCACAGATCATGCTGACCCCCTTGTTCTCAGCTCTGTTTTGTGCCTCTGCCCACCTACAGTCAGATTACACCTCCAGCACTTTTCCAAAACTGTGTCTTCCTGGGTCAACAATCCCTTCTTCATTGCCAAATACATGGAGGCTTTTTGTCCTCGTTGATAGGAAAAATTTCCCTATTTTGATACTGTTTTCTCTTCCTGGGTTTCTGGGACACTAATCTCTCCAGGTTTTACATCCTTGAAAACATCACCTAACTGCTACCACATGTTAAGAACTCTGCAAAGGATTTTGACATACGTCCCCATTTAAACATCCCAACATCCCTATGGAGGGTGTGGTGTAATTGCCCTTGTACAGAGGAGAAACCAGCCCTGGGGAACCTTGCCCAAGGTCACACAGCTGGAACCTGTATATGCTGGTTCCCAAGAAGACACTCTTAGCCAGGACAGTCACGAAGATAAAAAGAACCAGGCATGGCTTACTTTATTGGCTCATTGTTTTCTTTATTCTGAGTTTTTTCCATTTTTAATGAAATCTTTCTATTTAAGCACTTTAAGCAGGATATAGAGTACCTGCAAATGCTTCTTTTGTGTCAAGTACCCAGTAGGCTTTTCATAGGCTTTTCCTCTGGTAATCAGCCAAGCAAGCTTATCTCCGTTTCATGGTTAAGGAAATAATAGTTGAAGGAGGTTGCCCCAAATCCCACACCTCATGCCTTCTCTCTCCATCCAACGATATCTCCCTCCTCTCCTCTTCCCTGCACAGGAAGACCTCAGCCATATCCATGGCTTCGCCCCTATACTGTTGACCCCAATCCTGTATCTCAACCTCTTCTGGGTCCTCCAGAACCATTTATCCATCAAAATGAGTCTCCATTTTCATATTCCAAAGTCATCTCGGCCAAAGGAAAAACATGTGAAAAGATTCCAGATGTGGTCATCTCTCCTCCAAAACTTAAATAAAAAATAAAATTTTGTTTCAAAAACCAGATTGAACAAATACATGTGGATGTGCTCCCTTTCAGATGTTCTATGGAAATTGCATATGTAACTCATATATGCTTGAATTATATATATCCAAATTATAATGTGCTCGAATTATAAGTGTATATACTAGATATAGCTATGTCTAAGTAAATAGATAGTAGATGTATTTTAAATCATTATAGCCCTAAAGCTTTGAAAACCAAGAAGGTATCCCAATGTCAGAATAGCAGATGTTACTATCTATTCATGCCCACACAGGAGAGAAACTCATTTCAACTGAAATTAGGGAGGGGGAATGAGAGGGGGAAGGGGGATTGGGATGCCCCACTTAATGGGCACAATGTAGGGTACCTGGCACACCTTTGGGGTGCAGGACACTACTAACAGAGCAACTGTACCTAACAAATTCAAATATTGTGACCTAGTTGTTTACACTCTCAAATTAACCTGAAAAATATATATATAATAATATTTTAAAAAATAAAAAAATAAAAAGAATAGCAGATGTTTTGAATAATTCCTTCTAAGTATAAAGCAGAGAAGGTATACAAACCACTGGAGTAATCCAGAGAACCCAGTTATCTCCCCGTGGCAACTGGGATCCTAGGCACTATCCCCAGAAGTCGCGAGACGTTTCACTTACAAAGTACATTTAAAGCCACAATTGTTGGAGGCTTCTCTTCCTCTTCTCCTCCTGAACAAGGAGCTCAGCCTTAGCAGCTGCTCTTTTGCCTCCCAGATAAATGCAGAGGAGGGACCCTGTGAAGGGAGTTTTCTGGGGGTGAAGGAAGGGTCACCCAGAGAGACACTTACAGCATCCTGAGGCCAGTCCAGACTCCATGACAAGCCTGGAGATGTTTAGGGATGATGGGGAAGACAGGCAGTGTTGCCCAGGAATGAATTAAACTAAATATCCCCACCTCCAGAAGGGAGGGCTCCTTGTTAATGGCAATCATCTAAATATTTAGCTCTGCACAACACCACTCAAGGAAACCCTTCCTCTAAGCAAGCCTGACCAGATATAAAGCTAGAAATCAGCCCTCCCATTCAAGGACCCTGCAAATGAGAAGGTATGGCCAACTGGAAATTAAAAGAGCACTTAATGATCTGATAAGCCAGGCTCAATGCCCTCCCCTCCAGAGTGGCCTGGTGGGACTGAGGCTAGAGAGCTTCACCCCGAGTATAGCAGGTGCTCCTGGGCCCACCAATCGCCTCTGTGGGCATCTGCCTCTCTGAGTCATCTTGGTGGCTACTTGCTGCAAGTTCCTACAGCATCCAAGGCCCGCTTTCTCGGGTTGCAAGAGTGTCCTCAGAGTGACCCCCCTACACACGCACAGGATCAGCCCCAACAATCGGGAAAGGGAATTAGTGCAGGAAACCACAGCTTCACAGCCATCTGGTATGAGGTGACCCACACTCCCTCCAGAGGCCCTGGTGGGCTGCAGCACCAGCGCCCACCAAGTTAACCTGGTCCCGGGCACACCAGTGCCCGCTTCTCCCTCTTCTGTTTCTGTTTTTACTTCCTCGACCTCTCCCAGTGCCTCCTGGAATCATCTTCAAAATAAATCCCTTGTGCCTGAAACCTTACCTCAGGGTGTCTTTCTGGGGGAAACAAGGCTAAAATGCTGGACCTGGAGATCTTTCCTCCTATTTGAAATTTTTATCCTTCTACAAATTTTTAAAAGTCAGAAGAGCATGTATTAATCCAAAGAAGGCTTTCATCTTCAATATTTAGAAATGTCAAAAAATACAGAAGGTGCCCAAAAATGTATAAACATTTTAAGAAACGAAAGAAACTCTATTGAATTTATAATACTCAAGTCCCGTTTGACCTCTGTAATTACAAGAGGTGCTTCACTTAGATTCTCTTGTTAGTCTCATATATTGACTATTAGAATTTTTTTTTTTGAGACGGAGCCTCAAGCTATCCCCCTGGGTAGAGTGCCATGGCATCACACCTCATAGCAACCTCCAACTCCTGGGCTCAAGCGAGTCTCCTGCCTCCACCTCCCAAGTAGCTGGGGCCACAGGTGCCCACCACAACGCCCGACCATTTTTTGGTTGCAGCCATTATTGTTGTTTGGCGGGCCTGGGCTGGGGATTCGAACCCGCCACCTTAGGTGTACGTGGCTGGCACCTTAGCTGATTGAGCCACAGGCGCCGAGCCTAACTGTTAGAATTTTAATGCAGTATTTTCCTTTCTTAAAATATGTATACATTGTTTGGCACCCTCTGTATACAAAAAAAAAAAAAAACAGAAGTGAACTTTATTTTTGAAAAAGCATCTGACTATCAACATGAACCACTGAATCTCCTTAGGAGACAAGTTAATAAAAGTTGGGGCTTTTTGGTCTTTTTTGTTTTAATTGAGTGGTGGAGACCTTGATGCCCACATTACCAGAAAGTGCAAAAGACCCTTCTCTGTGCCTCCTGGTCTCTCTAACACTTCATGTATTGCCTAATAACTCCAGGCAAAGAGAGAAATGGAAAATGTAGCCAGCCCCCTAAGAGGACCTAGGCTAACTTTGTTATTGGTCTCGCTGCTTCCACTAGAACGAGTCCTTTAAACCTTACTTTATCCCTACAGGACCATCTCAGGTCCCAACATTGGGATCACTAGGATGGTGGGGAGTGCCACTCTCTTCTTTGGGACCTCCATGCACAGCCATGAGAGCTCATACCTGGGAAAGAGTCACAAGCATCTGTCCAAGGAGATTGGGTACAGTTGCCCAGGCCAAGAAGAAACTGGAGACATCTCTTGATAAATATACAATGTGCTGCCTCCCTCAGTCCCTGCTTCATGAGTGAATGAAGCACCTCTGAAACACTCCTGGAAGGATAGACATCAAAATACGTTGGTGGCGTCCATAGCTCAGTGGGTAGGGCGCCAGCCACATGCACCAGGACTGGCGGGTTCAAACCCAGCCCAGGCCAGCTAAATAGCAATGACAACTGCAACAACAACAAAAATAGCTGGACATTGTTGCAGGCACCTGTAGTCCCAGCTACTTGGGAGGCTGAGGCAAGAGAATTGTTTAAGCCCAAGAGTTTCAGGTTGCTGTGAGCTGTGATGCTACAGAACTCTGTCTTACTCTTCTGAGGGTGACATAGTGAGACTCTGCCTTGGGGAAAATAAAATAAAATAAATAAAAGCACTAGCACTAATCTCACCCATGAGGATTATAGCTTATTACCTCATCACTAGCAAAGGCCCCACCTTCTCATGCCCTCACGATGAGGGTTAGGGTTTTAACATATGAAATTTTTTTGGTATGGGGGGAGCAAACATTTAATCCATAACAGGTGACTGCCAACCACTGAATGAGAAACCTTCCAGAAAATATCCATTACAAAGGAGTTACTCTACCCTTCTTCATTTTCTGCATGAAAATTACACAAATCATTAAGAGGGAAAATTAGTCTTTATCTTGCATTTCAGACTAAAATTATATTCTTTACCTTCCATATAAAATAATTTAAAACCAGCTTGATTTACCTGTGAGAAATAACTTTAATGGAGTGTTTTTCCCAACTAAATTCACACTTGCTATGTGTCCTCTTTCCCGATAGTCCTCACTTCTTCCCTCTTCCTTCCACTCTCTGGACTTCTACTTCCCAAACCTGTCTACAAATGGCCCCCTAACTATAGGAACAGGCGTCACATACAATGCAAGTTGCAGTGGCCACAGAGCCACTGGCCTCCACCTGCACTCCTCAGATGCCATTGTCGAGTGACGGAGGGCACATCCTTCATCATTGAGTGCCTCAGGCCACACAGGCCACATGCACTCCAGAGTTAGGATGCAGAGTGATCCACTTCCCCATCATGAGGGGGCATCGCTGAACTCAGCTGCCTGGTGCAGTCCACACACCACTGTCGAACGTTTTTTCATAAAAGCAGAGCATCCACCTCTCCAAGGAACAAAATCCACAACCACACGGACCCCTTTGCTTTCGAAATGGTCAGATTGGTTTCCTTCTTTCTAGGGCCTCTCAGCCATTTCCAAATGTCATGTAGGGTGTCCCAGGGGTCCCCTTCATAACCCATCAGTGTGGCCAAGAGCCACGCAGCACACACTCACAGGCAGCTGTCAGTGGTTCTACAAAGAAGGACAAGTAACAGCCTGAGTCCGGTAAAAAGCCAGGGAGGAAAATCTGCCTATGGAAGAGTTTCTTAAGGAGACTCCATAGGAGACTCTAAAAATTACTGTGCAGAGAAGAGCTCAGGTGGCCGAACCACAACTGTCACTGTGAAACAGTTAGTTCTAAGAGTCCCAAAGAAAACACTGATAGAATTTAACAGAAAGCTTCCCACATCCTGCGGTTGAAAATTGTGAGGTAGCATGGAGGACAGCTCTATCACTCTGCCTTGAGAAGGGGGTGGGGACATGCCTGCCAGCCTCAACCCTCCGATTCCACCCGGCAATCAGAGACAGCCTTAAGTGTCATTTGGGGAGCCGCCAAGAAGCTGGGCACTGAGCATGGTAGACTTCAGTCATCCAAAGCCCAAACGCCATGTTCATGCTCTAAATCCGGCCCTATGTATTCGTGGGAGGGCCATGTTTATTGCTATTGTAAGTAATTTTTAATAATGTGGATTATCTGGTTTTTCACCCCATGGCAGATTAAGGAAATGGAGCAGAGATGCTGTTAGAGGCAGGAATACTGATTTAGAAAAAAAGAGACACGTACAGTAACAGCAACAAGTATATGCTAGAGAAAAGCTGAAAACGATTGTGAAAGCAAATAAGAATCTCCTGAGTGAAACAGTGCAGGCTTATTTAGTGAAGAGGCAAAATAGTCTGAGTCCTTCACCACTTCTGAAGATATCAAATAACTGGTATTCACCATGAGGGCTGAGGTGGTCAATAGCAATTGCACTTAAATTCAGTATTCCTGTTGAATAAAGTGGAGGGAGTGTGTTTTAGGCAGCTTCCCATCAAAAATAGTCAAGGGGACAGCACAAAGGAGAGAAAGGACATTGGGAGTTTTAGAGACCATCTACTATGAATGGACTGGGTTGGTGGCTATACAGATGTCTGTCAATTCACTGGACTCTGCACTTAGGGAGGTGCAGCTTATTATATGCAAGTCAAACCTCAAGGAAAGTTATTTAACAAGTAAAATCATCTCGTTGTGGTTTTAAGTTGCATTTCCCTGATTATTATACGCTGAGAATTTTTTCACACATCCGTTGACCCTTTGTATTCTTTTGAAAAAACTCTGTTCATGTCTGTTGCCCACTTCTTAATTGGGTTATTTGGTTTTTTCCTTGCTGACTGGTTTGAGTTCTCTGTAGATTCTGGGTATTGGCCCTTTGTCAGATGTGTAGTTTGTGAATATTTTCCCCCATTCTGTAGGTTGTCTGTTAACTATGTCACTTATATCTCTGCCTGTGAAGAAACATTTTAATTTAATCAACTCCCATTTTTTCATTTTTGTTGTTGCTGTATTTGCCTTTGGGAGTGATTCTTAGTGATGAATTATTTTATGGCTATTGTTAAAAAATCAAAAACCAATAGATGTTGGTGTGGATGTGGTAAAGAAGGGATGCCCATACACACTCCAGGTGGGACCGTAAATTAGTACAACCTCTACGGAAATCAGCATGGAGATTCCATAATAACTAAAAGTAGATATACTACTCGATCCAGCAATCCCACTACTGGGTATCTATCCAAATAAAAAGTCATATATCAGAAAAACACATGTACTGAATATTCATTGCAGCATAATTCATCATTCAAAGATATGGAATCAGCCTAAATGCCCGTTAGTTTCTGAGCAGATGAAGAAAATTTTATATATATATTTATGTATATACACACACAAATATATATGTGTGTGTGTGAATATTCTCACACTCACACACACACACACACACACCATGGAACACTACTCAAACATAGAAAGGAATGAACATGTCATTTGCTGTAGCTGAGATGGAAGTGGAGAACATGATCCTAAGTAAAGTCTCTCAGGAATGAAAAATCAAGCACCACTTGTTTCTACAGGAATCAAAACGGTGGGCACATATGGGCATAGAGTGGTTTAAAGCACCTTGGGAACTAAGAAGGGAAGCGGGTGGGACGGTGTCAGGGATGGAAACATGCCTATCGGGTGCAGTGTACACTACTCTGATGCTGGGCACACGAAAAGCCCTGACAACTTCAACATTATACCATGCATTGATGTAACAAGAACACTTGTACCCTCTAATATTTTGAAATAAAAATTATTTTTTAAAAAGTAAAAATAAGGTTCAGTTAAAATTTGACCCTTACAAGGCAGGAGTCAGCTAGCTGACAGTCCTCTAGTGCATGCAGTGGGGGACTTCTCTGGCAATACAGGCTTCTTAGATTACTTTAAAATGTATGCACTGTGGGGTGGGGGGAGGAAAGAGCAGAGGGAAGGAGGGAGGGGTGGGGAAGGGAA
>CAUYQV010079186.1:0-17342 GCA_963574575.1 Galagoides demidoff
CCAGCTACGTGGGAGGCAGAGGCAGGAGACTGTTGAGCCCAGGAGTTGGAGGTTGCTATGTGCTGTGTTGCCATGGCACTCTACCCAGGGGGATAGCTTTTGGCTCTTAATCAAAAAAAAAAAAAAAAAAAAAAAAGAATCAAGTTGATCTCTCTAACTTAATGTATTTGGAAATTATTTTTCAAAAGGTCTTCAGTAGTCATGACTGCCTTTCCCAACATGTTTTCATTTCCATATTTCTTTTCAAAAGCCTGCAGTAAGCAGGGTATGGGGGAGGGAGTTGTACATGTCTGATCTCCTTTGGGACCCACTGGTGGGACAACAGGTATTGTGAGTCATGTCTTTGGTAGCCTCCATAATCCTCAATCCCACTTGAGGCATCCCTGTTGGTCAGCACTGGGATGCTGGCCATTCCCAGAAGAGCCTCTGGAGAGCTATGAACACACTCTTGCAAGTAGCAGTGATGTATCTTCATCTTGTCCCTCAGATTGTACAAAGACAACAACCTGGGGATGGTCAAGAGCACAGACTTGGAGTCATGCTGACTAGACTTAGGTGCTGCGTCTGCTACTTAGAAAGTGCGTGACTTTAGGTAATTTGACCTAACTTCTCGGAGACTCGGTTTATACAGGTACAATAACAGTACATCACGGGGCTGCCCTGGGAAGAAATGGGATATGCGTGAAGCTCTTAGCACACTGCCTGGCACAAGGAAAGTGACCAGAAAGTGATAGCTATGTTCATTATTTAGACAAATAAACAGGAAACTTGAACTAAGCAGGTCCAGAAATATTTTTAGACAGAGTATTTACTTTGGGGAAACTATGCTTTAGTCAAGATTCTTTTGATTGAAAAGGAACAAAACCTTGTTTGAACTAGCTTCAATCAGAAGGGGACTGAATGAACGTTTATAGAAGAATCTCAGAGGACAAAGATGAAAGGTGGAGTTAGGCTTCCGGGGTAGAGCTGGCAGCTAGGAGCCATGGTTAGGTTAACTGTGTTTCCTGACTGTCCACATGACCTTCTGGCTCTGCTTCTGTCTATACTTCTCCCCCTCCTCTGTCTTGGCCACATTCCTTTGTTTACTCATCTTGCATGTGGCTCTGGTGGCTTCTCAGACTCCACTGATAGCAGCTGGCTATCTGCAACTGCATGTACCTTGATACACAATTTGTAAGAGAAAGTAGAATTGGCTTCACTCATGTGTTTGAGCTGGATCATGTCAGTCATAAGCCATTGTCTAGCCAATGATTGGGTCCTTCTTGGTTAGCTGTTCACCCATTATGCATATGGCCCATGCAGTTAGGGTCATTGAGAGGTTAGAACTGCCTCTTTTACCCCATGGGCAGAGTATATTTTCTAGAAAAGAGTAGGGATATCTAGTTTGCTCTCCAAAGACTTCACAATCCCACTGCTAGCAGCTTTGTGAATTCAGTCTTTACAAAAAGGGTCCAAACACTGAGGAATGGGAAGTCCTAAACACCAGCAGTCCCTCACCTCTGTCCCCAAGTGGAGCTGGTGTCAAGGTAGTTGCTCAGCAAAAAAAAACAAAACAAAAAAACCACATCTTCATCTGTGTCTTTCAAGGTAGTAGATCTGAATGAAAAGGACTGTCAGATTTTCCTATGTAGAGGAAAGAACAAGCAAAAAGACTGGGGATGAGTAAGGGAGGTGGCTAGGGATAGGAGGTACTTCTGGTGGGCAAGGATGCTGAATCAGTGTTGTTGACGAACTTAGCTCCTCAGAGCAGTCAGAGGAAAGCAGACAGGAGAATTTCTTTGTGCTCAGAATTTCTCTATGTTCTGGTATGGGACTGAGGCAATATGTTAGCAAGGATGAGGATTTCCCAGATTTGCAACTCTTGAGATGAATGAGGAGTTCGTCCCATTCTCCCCAAGGAGGGATGGGCTGCAGTCAATGGTTATAGTTAAAATGTGAGAGAAGGAGAGCAGAGCCTGTGGCTCAAAGGAGTGGGGTGCCAGCCCCATATGCCAGAGGTGGCTGGTTCAAATCCAGCCCTGGCCAAAAACTGCAAAAAAAAAAAAAAAGTGAAACAAGGAAGTTTGTTGCTGTGGAGATATCTGGAATGGGGTTTAGCCTTTGAAGTAACTGAAAGAGCCCCGTAAGTCCTCACTTCCAGTTTTGCCACAAGTCTTTATACTTTTACACTTTGAGGGAGGTGGTAGCTTGATTATGCCAAAGTCTTCTAGTCTCATGTAATTGTAATTGTCTTCTAGCAAATAATGTGATTACTGGGTCAAGTGGATGGGTAGAGAGGTACTCTTCTTCCCTGGTCAGTAACCAAATGGTGCTCTCCAAGAGGAGTAGCAACTCAGATTACAAATCAGTGCCTCATGACAGAGAAGGGAGAAGGTGATGGCCAGGAACATGGTGAGGGGATGTCTAGGGAAAGGGATGGTCAGCAGGTTGAAGCAATGATAATTAAAGTAACTATCAGGTACCATTTATTTAGCACCAACTATAAGGTACTCTGCATATATTTACTTCTCCCCAAATTCTGCAAAGTAGCTATGGAAATTTGTGTTGTGTATATTAGACCTCAGACAGGTTAAATGACCTGCCCAAAACCATGTGGTCACTGAATTGGAGTCCGACCCCAAGTCCAGTTGATGCCAACATCCCCATGGAAGTTCTGCTACAATAGGCTGACTTTCCAGATTGAGACCCTAGAAATAATGAAGAGGGTACAAACAATAAAAACAAGGAAGGAATTTCACTTAGAGTTTTACAGGGAGAGAAAGAAAGATGATGAGACACCAAGTCATCCAGAATAGGAAAAGAAAGGTGCAGATGGGCAGCTATAGTCAGGGATCCAACATGGCATAGCCTCACTGAAAAGGTCAGGTCTTCTGGGTTGTCTGGGTAGAGGGGATTCAGGATATCTCTGCTAGCAGAAAAAGAAACCTTGGCTGGAGGGTGCTTAGCAAAGGAGAAAAAAAATACATCTACTTTTTCCAGGATTGCCTGAATTCCATGACAGTTGAAAACAAGTATTCTATAGAGTCAAAGAAGAAAAATGAGCAAAAATTAAAATGTCCTTGGGCATTTATTTTGCCAAAACTAAGAGATGATGTACTTGTCTTTACCAACATTCAAGTAATTAGAAGTATTCTGAATGAGACTAAATTTCAAAAAGTTCTTAGTAGGCACGCAGGTGCAATGCCACATGCAACAGCTGATAGTCCACTTCCCTGCCCCTCCCCCTGCTCTGTCCCTCCCTGGGGCAGCAGTGCTAACAGCTGATCTATGGAGACAGGCAAATCTAATGTTTCATGTCAGGGACGAATCTATGTATGGACTTCTGAAAAGTGAGCTTTTCTCTTTTGGACTCACATTGGAAAAATTGTATCATATTAAGAAACATTTTAAAGAGATGTCTCTGTGTTCTGTTAAGTAGGAAGATCCCCAAATTTCCCAGTCATTATGAGATTTTTCCCCAGAATAGAAGTCTCTCCCCCTTAGAAAGACAATAAGTACGGAAAGCTTAGGAATTGAAAATTTCATCATGAAGAATAATGTCTCATTTCAAAGAACGTCAGCAAAATCCTGAACACTTTGGATTATGTATAATGACAAGACAGCATCTACATATGATCACAACCCCTCTAACTATATGAACTGTTATACAATGTGTCGCTTTCCTTTGCAACTCCAGGGATGGACTTATTGAGACATGATGTAGTCTACAGTGATGGGTCATATAATTTCCTATGCTGTATTCTAGAAAAATGATTCCCAAGAGAAGTTCTTTGAAAAGAGGGTATGATAGTTAAATAAATTTGGGAACTGCTGCATAGAAGATCATCTTTTGGAGATTCTTTTCCATCAGGTCTAGACCAAGTCTCAGAATTCTTTCAACATGGCACTCCAGTGAGCTCTACTAGTTGACTGATTTTGGTAAAGAAAGGAAGCCTGTCTCAGCCAGTTGGAGGCTGAGATGAGAGGATCACTTGAGCCTAGCATTTCAAGACTGCAGTAGTTAAGATCATGCCCCTCCAACCTGGGTGACAGAGTAAGACTCTGTTGAAACCTATTTACCATCCTTTTTTGACTCTGGTCTAGTAAGTTTTTATAAGGACTTAAAACTGGAATGAGGCTAAGACTAGGAGCAGATTAGTGGCTTAGGACACCAGTGGAACTCTGAAAGAGAATGCCAACCTTTTTGACTGAACACAGGAAGTCTTGAGTGGAAGAGTATGCTATTTGCCAATGAATTTGCTGTAGCAGAAGTTTGGTTTTGATAATAGGTTAACAAAGTACCTTTGGGTGTTTATGGGTACAGATATAGCTGGGCTTCTTAGTAAAAACAGGAGACAAGCAGATGACCTAATGAATGGCATTGGTACAGAATGCAATGTATGAATGCAGCTTTGCTTCAAGAATAGTAATGGATGCTGCCATACCAACATACTAAAGAAGAAAAATCACTTAATCATATCAACAGATGCAGAAAAAAAATTGAAAAAACCCAACAATGATTCATGATAAAAGCTTCCATAAAATTAGGAATAGGGAGGAACTTCTTCAGTTTGATAAAGAATAGCTACAAAAATACCTACAGCTAATTTAATACTTAATGCTGAGAAACTCAGAACAAGGTAAAGATGTTTCTTCTTGCCACTACTTTTCATCATCATATTGGAAGGCCAGCTAATGCAATAAGAGAAGAGAATAAAATGAAAGATGTACTGATTATGAAGGAAGAAATAAACCTTTTTATTTACAGGTGACATGTGAATTTCCTGCATGTATGTAGGAAATCTGAAAGAATCAACAAAAATCTCCTGAAAATGGAGTGGTTATAGCAAGGTTGCAGGATACAAGATTAATATACAAAAGTAAATTTCTTTCCAATATATCAACAATGAACAAGTTGGATTTGAAAATAAGTACACAAAAACATTTACAATGGCATCCAAGGAAACAAAATACTTAAGTGTAAGTCTAACAAAATACGTACAAGAACTATATGAGGAAAGCTACAAAACACTGATGAAAGAAATCACAGAACTAAGTCAATGGAGAGATGATCCATGTTCATTAGAAAACCCAGAAATAGACCCACATAATGTAGTCAGCAGTTCCTTGATAAAGGAACAAAGGCAATAAAGTAGAGCAAAGATAGTCTTTTCAACAAATGATGCTGGAACAATCGTTATCTAAATGCAAAAAAAAAAAAAAAAAAAAGACAAAAAAAATTTAGACCCAGACATTACACCATTCACAAAATGAACTCAAACTGATTTACACCTAACTGTAAAATGCAAAACTGTAAAATTCATGGAAGATAACACAGGAGACACTGTACATCAACTTAGGTTTGGCAATGATTTTTTTAAGATACCATACCAAAGGCACAATCCATAAATGAAAGAATTGATAAGCTGGACTTCAATAAATTGAAAAACTTCTGCTCTGTGAAATGCAATGTAAAGAAAATGAGATGACAAGTCACAGAATGGGAGATAATATTTGAAAAGACATATTTGATAAAGACCTGTTATTCGAAATACACAAAGAACTCCTAAAACTCAGCAATAAGAAAACAGACAACCAAGCTAAAAAATGGGCCAAATAATAGGCACCTCACCAAAAAAGATATACAGGTGGCAAATATGCTCATGAAAAGATGGGGCACATCATATGTCATGAAGGTAATGCATATTAAAACAACAAGGTATTTAGGTTATTAGAGATTTTACTTTTCTCTTTCTAGTTAATCTGGCCAAAGGTTTATCAATTGTATTTATCTTTTTGAAGAACCATATTTTTTCATTAATTTTCTGAATGATTATTTTCAATTTCTTTTATTTCTGATTTAATTTTGGTTATTTATTTTCTTCTGCTAGGTTGGAATTGGATTACTCTTCCGTTTCCATTTCTTTAAGATGATTCATTAGGTTGTTGGTGTGCTCTCTTTCTTGAATATAGGCATCTAATGCGATAAATTTCCCTCTTACGACTGCTTTTGCAGTATCCCATAGGGTTTGGTAGTCTGTATGTTTATTGTCGTTATGTTCAAGGAATTTAATAATTTCTTTCTTTATCTCTTCCTTGACCCAACTGTCACAGCATAAGGTTGTTTAGTGTGGGGATGAAAATTTTTGTTGGAATTGAGTTCCACCTTTATTGCCTTGTGGTCAACAAAGGGGAAATAACAACAAATACCACAAGAGATTATCTTTGACCAGTACAAGAAATTCTATCCCTAGAAATTTGACAATGTGGAGGAAATGGACTAATACCTGGAATCACACCATCTCCCTAAACTTAACCAGGAAGAAATAAATCTCTCGAACAGACCAACATCAAGCACTGAGATTGAAGCCATCTATGACAAACCCACAGCTAATATCACACTGAATGGAGTAAAACTGAAAGCTTTTCTCTTTAGAACTGGAACCAGACAAGGATATCCTCTATTGCTGCTATTCAACATAGTGCTGGAAGTTCTAGCCAATGCAATCAGGCAAGAGAAGGATATAAAAGGCATCCAAATGGTGGTAGAGGAGGTCAAACTCTCTCTTTGCTGATGATATGATCTTATACTTAGAAAACTGCAGAGAGTCAACCACAAAACTCCTGGAAATGATCAAGAAATACAGTAATGTCTCAAGGTATAAAATAAATGTCCACAAATCAGAAGCCTTTGTATACCCCAATGACAGCCAAGTTGAGAAGCAAATCAAGGACACAATTTCCTTCATAGTAGCTTCAAAAAAAAAAAAAAGAAAAGAAAAGAAAAGAAAGAAAGAAATACCTAGGAATATATGTAACAAAAGAGGGGAAGGGTTTCTACAAAGAGAATTATGAAATCCAAAGGGAAGTAATAGCAGAAGACATTAACAAATGGAAGAACATACTATGCTCTTGGGTGGGAAGAATCAACATTATTAGACTATGCTACCCAAAGCAATCTATAGATTCGGTCCAATCCACATTAAAATATCAACATAATTTGAAGAACTAGAAGAAATAGTTCTTTATTTTGTATTGAACCAGAAAATATACAGCCAAAGCAGTTTTTAGTAATAAACACAAAGCCGAGGCATCACTCTACCAGACTTTAGGTTATATTACAAGCCCACAGTGACCAAAGCAGCATGGTATTGGCACAAAAATAGAAATATAGACATATGGAACAGAATAGAAAACCAAGAGAAGAAACCAGTCTCTTATAGCCATCTAATCTTTGATAAACCTAACAAAAACTTACACTGGGGAAAAGAGCCCCTATTCAATAAATGGTGCTGGGAGAACTGGGTATCCACATGTAAAAGACTGAAACTGGACTTGGTGTACTTTTCACCACTTACAAAAATTGACTCAAAATGGATAAAAGATTTAAATGTAAGACATGAAACAATAAAAATCATAGAAGAAAGTGTGGGAAAAACTCTTATGTCAGCCTGGGGTAAGGTTTTATGAAGAAGACTGCAGTGGTAATTGCAACAAGTATAACTTAATTAAACTGAATAGCTTTTGTGCACCTAAGAACACAACAATTAAAGAAAATAGACCATGTGCAGAATGGGAAAAGATATTTGCATGTTATGAATTTGACAAAAAGTTGATAACTAGAATCTACAGAGAATTCAAATTAATCAACAAAAAAAGAGAGCAAACAATCCCATCTATGACTGGGCAAGTGATATGAACAGAACCCTCTCTGAGGAAGATAGTCAAGTGGCTAACAAACATTAGGAAAAAATGCTCATTGTCCCTAATCATCAGAGAAATGCAAATCAAAACCACTATGAGATATCACCTAACCCCAGGGAGAAAAGCCCACATCACAAATTTCCCAAAGTTGCAGATGCTGGTGTAGATGTGGAGAGAATGGAACACTTTTACACTGTTGGTGGAATTGCAAACTAACACAGCCTCTTTAGAAAGAAGTATGGAGAATCTTCAAAGAATTCAGATCAGACCTACAGACATTGGATGCTGTAATCCTATTACTAGAAATCTACCCAGAAGAAAGATAAATCATTTTATCATAAAGACATTTGCACTAGATTGTTTATTGTAGCTCAATTTACAATTGCCAAAATGCAGAGACAACCTAAATGCCCACCAACCCAGAAATGGATTAACAAATTGTGGTATATGTATACCATGGAATAATATTCAACCATAAAAAAGATGGAGACTTGGGGCGGTGCCTGCGGCTCAAAGGAGTAGGGCACCAGGCCCCCATATACTGGAGGTGGTGGGTTCAAACCCAGCCCTGGCCAAAAACTGCAAAAACAAACAAAAAAACCCCCAAAAAACAAAAAAAAAAAGATGGAGACTTTATATCTTTTGTATTAACCTGGATGGAGTTGGAGTTGAAACACATTCTTCTTAGTAAAGTATCACAAGAATGGGAAAGCAAGTACCCAATGTACTCAATACTAATATACAGTCACTAGATGATCTAATACAAGCCCACATACGAGAAAAACTCAATTCAATTCAAGTCGGGGAGATGAGGAACAAGGGAGGGAGAAGGAGGAAGCAGCAGGATTGGTGTGCTCCCACTTAATGGGCACAATGTAAGGGTATGTGGCACTCCTCTTGGGGGGGACACACAACTGCAAGAGACGTTCTACCTAACAAATGCAAACATTGTAACCTAGTTGCTTGTATGCTCACATTAACCTGAAAAAAAAAAAAAAAACCAAGAACAACCATGGATACTACATACTTGTATAAATGGCCAAAATCCAAAACACTGACTCACCAAGTGCTGACAGGGATGTGAAACAACAGGCCGTCTCGTTCGTTGCTGGTGGGAATGCAAAATGGTGTAGTCACTTTAGAAGACAATTTGGTGGTTTCTCCAAAAACTAAATGTACTCATACCATTTACTCTAGCAATCGCTGTTCTTGGTATTTGCCCAAAGAAGTTGAAAATTTATATCCCCCAAATCCTACACACAGATGTTAATGGAGTTATTTGAAATTGGTGAAACTCAGAAGCAACCAAGATATCCTTCAGTAAGTGAATGAATAAAGAAAATGTGGTATATCCAGAAAATGGAACAGTATTGAACACTTTCAAGGCATGAAAATTAGCTATCAAGCCATGAAAATATATGAAGGAATCTTGGATGCATGTTAATAAGTAAAAAAAAGCCAATCTGAGAAGGCTACATATTGCATGATTCTAACTATCTGGTGTTCTTTAAAAGGCAAGACTTACAAATAGCTTTAGAATTGATGATTTCCTAATACTGGGGTTAGAGGGGAAGGCGTGATGAATAGGAAGAGCATAGAACAGATTTGGGGCAATGAAACTGCTCTGTATAATGCCATAATAGTGAATACATGTTATCATACATTTTTCAAAATCCATAGAATATACAATACCCACCAAGAGTAAACCCTAATATAAGCTAGGGACTTTGGGTGATTATGTGACAATGTAGGTTCATTGATTGTAACAAATGCACCACTCTGGGGAGATGTTGATAGTGGGGAGGCTGAATGTGTGTGTGTGTGAGAGAGAGAGAAAGAGTCAGAGAGACAGGAGTATATGGGAACTCTCTGCACAGTCTGCCCATTTTTTCTGTGAACCTAAAACTGTTCTAAAAAATAGTTTATTTTTGAAAAACTGTGTATCTAAAAATATAATTATTCTTCTTTCAGACACATTTTCCCCTGTTTTTACTTATTTCTTTTTTCTGGCATTCCTAGTAGTCAGATACTGGACTTCTTAGCTTAATCATCTAATTTCATTCCCTTTTCTGTCCATTTTCCATGTTTTTTGTCTCTTTGTTGTACTTTCTAGGAAATGGCTTCATTATATTCCAAACTTCCTACTGACTTTTTTCCATAATATTTTTAAATTTTCATGATTTTTAAAAAATTCTCTGATTTTTCTTCCTTCATCCCTGTGCCCATTGTGCTGGGTTGTGTTCTTTATTTCATGGTTGCAATATCTTCTCTTAGCTACGTGTCAATGTCAGTGACAGCTCCACTTTAATGGTTCATCCTTCTTCCTGAAATGTGGGGGATTCTGTTATGTTCTCATTTTAAATTTCCACTTGTTTTTTATGTTGCAAGGCTTCTTCCTATGTCTGGAGTTTTTGTCTCTCTGTTTATATTTAAGAGTGAGGGCCTGGAAATCTGCTTGGGAACTAAGTACAGGACATAACTGATTGCAGAGTAGTAGGGCAGAGAGTTAGCTTTTCCATCAGTTAACTCACAATTATTAGTAACAATAGTTTTTTCAAGCACCTGGATTTGTTCAGTTTTGTTTCTCCATAGAAGTATTCTCTAATTTGTTGCCTTGCAGATAATCAACTTAGTTGCCACGTTCTGAGTCTCTCATGATTGTGGTGTGTGTGTGGGTCTCATCCTATAATTTATAGAATTTAAGTTAACCTCCCATGTTTAATATCTTGAATAACCTCCAACTTTTCTCCTGACCTCTGCTAGGCTGGACAATTCCATGTCTAGGAGGTTCTTTGGTTTATTCTCTGCTGAGAATGAACCATCTCTGTTTTTCAGGATGAGAAGGAATAGTCCTTCTATATGCAGGGACTGTGGTGTCCACTGCTATCATAGATCTGAAACCAGTGCCCTTGTGCTTCATGTCTTATCTCTACTTTCTTTGAAACCCTTTGGAGAGGATTCTAGAGTGAATTTGCTTGTAGCTTGATAAAATTCTCAGTTGTAGGCACTTGGGTTCAGCTTTTTCTATTCTTTTAAGGCAGTTACCATACTTTCATCTAATTTTAACTTGGGAAAAAAGTGATGTTGCCTACTCTTCAACTCTCTTTGTTATTTTTCTTTGTTTAGTGTCAGGTGAGGAAGATGAACACATGCTTTCAATCTACCATGTTTAACCACAGACAATATTATTTTGAATATAGGTAGTTTTTAATGTCAAGAGAAAATGACCCGAATGTGAAGAAATTGAAAGACAACACTGTGAAAGAAACATACTAAGATTTATTCCTGGGTTGTGAGATTATTGGTCATAATTTGCTATTTTTTAAAAAAAATATTTTCTGCATTTGCCAATTTTTCTGTAATAAGTGTACAGTACCTTCATAATAAAAGAACTTAAAAATACGTTTAAAAATCCATATAGATGCTTGTATTAGCTCAACAAGCGCAACTATAATTTCAGTGGAAATGAGTGACCTGGTGGGGAAAAAAGTTCATTTTCTTCATGCCAAATGTTAAAGCTTTAATAATAAATAAAATGTAAGTAGTGGAGTAACAAGCTATAGTCTTTCTAGTAAAAGGTAGTAAATTTCCTTTTCACTATTAATATAAGTTCCATTTCTTTTTTTAACTTTAATTTTTTAATTAAATCATAGCTGTGTACATTAATGCAATCATGGGGTACAATGTGCTGGTTTTATATACAATTTGAAATATTTTCATCAAACTGGTTAACATAGCCATTTCTATAGACAATGGTTACCAATATCTATTTCAAGATTATATAACTGGTAGGTATTAATTGTCTGGTGTAAGAATATAATTCATATGATATGTTTACTTTAATGTTATAAGCTGCTTTTTGATACCTGATTATAATTTTAGTCAGAATATTCCAACAGGGTCTCTAAGGAATACCAGCTCCCACGAGTCTGCGCAAAGAAATAAGTATACGAATCACTACCTAGTATTTTGCTTTCTTGGAGATATAATTCACATTAGGGAACTGAAACCTTTGAAGAAACTGCAGTAAAAAAACTTCATTAATTTTGTTTGAATAAAGGTTTTGAAATTTATTTTGACTATGGCTCACCCTGCCCCCTCAAAAAAAAAAAAAAACCAACAAAGAAATCTCTCCATGTGATCCTGGCCATTATCATTACCATTGTTATTATTTTAACTCAAATGCAAACATCAGTGTTTATTTCTTTCAGGCAGATAATGTCCTGTTGGCAGAGGAGTTATGCAGCCACACTTCTGCAGTCTGGTTGAGTCAAACCATTCCATTTATTTGATGATTGAGCAGAGCAAAAGTAGGTATGTTAGTTGGATCTGTTCTCTATTGCTCTAGATAGGAAATAGGAAAATCTACTGTTGTTATGTTGGGGGTGGAATGATTTTCTTGCTTTGTTTTTGGATAAGGCTCAGATGATCATTGGTTTCCAGCTGTTTTCCAGTAGCCACGGCATTTTGTAAAGCCTGAAGCATCTTGTGGAAGTGTATTTGCTGAAATATACCTATAGGTGCTGGTTATTGTCAAATGTACTGCTGGAGCCCTGAGATATGAAGGTTTATTGTCTGATTTTCAAGCAAACATGATTTTCATGAAAGTAATCGTTCAGGGATTTTCTTTAGCACATTTTCTTTTTTTATGCCTGGACTCCTTTTATGAAAGGAAATAGAAAAAAACAACTTGAGAATGTAAAATAAATCAGATGTTATCTGTTGGTATCCTTAAACTGGACTATTGAGCCTATAAATGGTAGAGTTTACAATAAAATAAATTTCTTGGAAATAACTGGCTCTTCTAAAACAATTTTCAAAGCCTTGTCCTTCCACAGTGGGAGGACAGCAGGCTTACTGGAAAAATTGAGTGTGGTGTGGAGATGTGGGTTCTACTCCCATAAATTGCTCTGAGATATTATTATTAGTGCCATTAATAGGAATTATTTTTAAATTTCAATTTAATGTGAGGGTACGAACAACTAGGTTACAATATTTATTGAGGGATTTACATGCATGAAAACTTTTAACTTTTATACCTCATCAAAGGGTTGGACTAGATGACCCTCGTCTTTTTTCCATGCTTTGATGATCACAGGAGATATGTCTCTGCTGCCAGACCTTTGTTCCACCCTGGAGTTGGGGGAAGGGGGGGACAGTCTGGAAGCGAAGTTAATCTTTCCTCACTAAAAGGAGTGGATAGATAAACTTTTAGGTGCCTGTATTGGAGCTCGGAATCATTTTTTGTTTCAAACCAATAGTATAACATATATTATAATCCAGTGCCTTAAGTGGGTCTTTCTGGTGGCCTGAGGATCTCAGAACTATCAATCTGTTTTCAGTTGGGCAGGGGAGAGGTGGCTTGTGTTGATTTCATTATGGCACCCCGAGTTTGACAATGTCCCATCAACTCTAACAGTTAAGTGGCATAAAGCATCTCCATATAGTAACTGTGCCTCTTGATATTGATAAAGTGATTCAGATTTTTAAAGGCTTCTCCTCACCTGTCATCTCCCTTGATTTCTTGCCCTTAATATGGTGTCACATTCTTATGCGTCTGGAAGACAAGAAGTTCCGGAACATTACTTTTCACCATCTTTGTGCAGGGCTGTGTGAGAGAAGGTAAAAATCTAGTGACTTATCATCAGTTCTGACTTAGCAGACTGAACAATATCACTGGCTGATGGCCAGATGACTTCCACTCTGCTTCTCTGCTTTAGCAAGTGTGGCATTGATCCAAAAGGCCATTCAGACATGGGCATGGCTGGGCAGGCAGAATCCTATTTAGCTGCCTTAAACACAAGTTATTCCACCTTACATGCAAGGAAATTGAGGCATGAATGCCACTTCCACATGGATCACGCCCTCCTCTGATACACGGGCATGTTAGAACTCACCATGTGCCTTTATAGATCTAAAATAGGTCTCTCACAAAAACTCACAGGGAGCTTTCATAATTCCTAGGAAACTAGGAGTTTCCTACAGCTAGATGTTTATTGAACTCTGTTACTTTTCTGAGATCTTTTTTATTCATTTTTTATTTTTTACTGTTTACCCTTTGACTTATTATCTGCTGAGAAACTATTGGGAAAGAATTCTCGTCTCGGTTTCAGTTAGGGTTTTAGTGATTCTGTTTCCCCTTCTCCATTGGAAAATAACTACATGTTAAATAGTTCCCCATTTTAGGAAAGATAAAATTAATTAGTGTTTAAGTCAGATCTGCTGAGTTTAAATCTTTTAGTAGGTAAAGTCTTATCTTTTAAATGTGAAACTTTATTGGAAATACTCAAAAATTTCTTTTCTCCAGCAGTTTCATACTTCTAGGAGAACAGCTGGACCATTCAGTTTGAAGCAGACTGATTTCCTAGGGTCCAGATCATATAGCCAAGAGTTTATAGAAATTCCTGCACCTCTAACAATCATGAAAGGATAGTTCTTACACAAAAATACCATAGTGTGAGCACAGGAACTGTGAAATAACCCCTCACTACGCTAAAAAAAATTCCATAGTCAGAGATTTATTATTTTGGCTCAAGATTTAGTCATCTAGTAAATTATAGAAACTCTGTGAAAGGGGCAGCCTTGTGAATTTATCAGGCCCTTTCCTGGGAGCAGCTTTTGATTGATATTAATTGTTAGGACAAAACTGGACAACAGCTGGGTTTGGAAAGGGCATTGGCAGGGGGCAGGGACGTTGGTGGGGGTGGGAAGGAAGTGTGAGAAAAGGCAGCTGGCAATGTGGACAGGTGGGGGAAGGCTAGAGATAAATTTTTCCTATTTCAGTTATTTCTTAATTTAACAAATACTTGAATAATATTAGGAAATTAAGAATCTATTTTGTGTGAAACATTTTAAGGACTGGGGAAGAAATAACTGTGGTCTCTGGAGTTCAGAGTGTGGGGAGAGAGGTAGCCATGACAGCGGGCAATGCCAGCACAGCACAAGAAGTGGCACAGACAAGGCAGGAAGGGAGAATGGGGGGTTCCCAGAAAGAACGTGTGTGCAGGTGGATGACAGAGCCATCTGGGACACAGTGATGTCTGAATTTGGTCTTAAAAGACAAATAGAAATGTCTACCCAGAGGGCTGAAGAAGGGATTGGTCACTACAGTCAGAAGGGTAGCCTGGGCAAAGGGCACAGACTTGAGGGGTAGCCTGGGCAAAGGGCACAGCATAAAGAAAAGTTTGCAGGGGAGGGGGTTGAGGCATAGGAAGACATTCCAGGAGACTAAAACTCAGGCCAAAACACTGTGGCAGACCCTCCTCATTACAAAGTTAGGACTTGATTCTGTACGTGGCGGGGAGGTTCTAAGTGAGCAAGGAGCCTGATAGTATCTGCGCTATTGAGAGGTTGGCTCTGCCTACCCTGAAGTGGACAGATTGGTGTGAGGAGGTCCATAGAGGTGCACAAGGAGGGCAGGGCATGGTTTAGATCATCTCATGTGCTGCTGGCACATCCTGCTGCCCCAGGGTCTGAGCAGAGGACTGTGTAAAAGCTTAGTCTCTATAGCTTGCAAGTGTATGCAAACTTCAAGCAGATGTTGTGTCTGAGTTTCAGGTGTTTAGTTTTTAAACTAATTCAATGCCTCACAAAGTCAGGAAGACTTATTTGCTTAAAGGAATGTGATGATTTAAATCTTGGATGGGTTATACAGGTTTCCACATGAGTGTTGTTATTTATATTCGTACTGAACATTTTCAGATTATTATTAACCCATTAGGACAGTCCATCACAAGAACTAATGCTATGATGAGATTTTGTCAAACTCAATTAAAAGTAAGTGCTATCCTAAAACTGAGAACAAATTTTGGTGTTTTTAAAGGACATTTTCAAATATGCCAAATGAAAGGGTTAGAAATTGGTCTCAATATGAAGCATGCTTTGTGGATGTAGCGTCACAAAATGATGTTCTATACAAACCCCAAAGACACAATGATCTGAGGTCCCATTGTCCTCAGAAGGAAGAAAAACCCTGCTAAACTCAGGAGCCTGTTATGTCAGTTCTGGGCCTCAGACTCAGCAAGGCATGAACCGTGGACTACCACCTTGTAGCTGTCCCACAAGGTCAAGGGTAAGAGGCAGATAATGAGAAAATCGCTCTTTAAAAGGGAGCAACCCTGTAAAAATGAAGAGAGAGAGAGAGAAGCTGTATCATCTTACTTTGATTACAAGATAAAGTCACAACAGGTGCTAGGACTTAGGGCAAAATTATTAATAGAATGGAAATTCTAATGAGAATAGCAGAATGACGTTGGGAGTTAAGAACTGACCCGTGGTCATGGAGGTCTATGCGATCTCAGATGGTGTCTTCTTTTTAGCATCTTTCTTGATTGCCCAGCTGTACTTTCCTCTCCTGCTTCATTTATACCTCACTGTAGGCACTGATTTACCCTGGTCTGTATATCTGATGGTTTAACCTAACCATTCCATTGAATCTGCCCATATATTTACTTATTCTCTCTGTAGTGCAAGGCAGCTTATGTTGGGGCTACATGGTAAGCCCTTTGAGGACAGGGGAAGTGTGTATTACTCATTGGTTTCTGACAGTCCAGGGCCTTCTACGTAGTAGGTGCTCAGTACAGAACATCTGAGGAGGAACTGGCTTATGACAAGTTTGATGTCCTCTGTACTGATGAATAGAATTTCCATTCTATTAATAATTTTGACCTAGAGGCAAGGATGTTAACCCCTCTAAGTCTCAGGTTTCTCACTGGGTTTCTTCTACTAAATAAAACAAATTTTTAAAAATATTTTTTATTTCACATTAATGTGAGGGTGCAAATGATTATGTTACAATGTTTGTGTATGTTAGATAAGGTTCTTGTTGTGGTTGTGTCCCGTCTCCCAGGAGGTGTGCCATATTGTTGTGCCCAGGTTTCATCTGTGCCATTAGATACCTGTATGCATTGGGTAAATTCCTCTTTTCTTGAGGTCCCAAGCACATTTTGGTTCCTGGACCCTTTGGTACTTATATAGATCAGGAAATGTTACCAATTGGTATCTGCCAGTTTTTCCAAAGGGCTTTTTATCGGTCTTTTAAAGCCAACCTTAATTCCTTAAGGCAGTCTGGGCACCTCTGGAAGTGCTATTCCAGCTAAAGCCTTGGTAAAATAACCAGTGTTTTCATTATGTTTAATAGAACAAAACAGATTCTTATTGAATTTATGAATACTTATAAATGGCTTTTAAATTCTGGAGCAATCAAGGAGAGAGAAAAAAATAAATGTTTCAAATTCTGTCTATAACATAGATTGCTGAAAATTACAAATAATTTCAGAGACAGAAAATGTTTTTTTTTGACTTTTGGAAAACAGAACACAGAGAATCAGTAATATTTCAAATAAAAAGCCATAACAAATTAACCTAGTTTCCTGTAACTGATTTCTGTCCTGTTTGGAGCTAGGATAGCAATACTCATGGACATATTAATTTTTTAATTAACATTCTAGAAGTTTGCTTTTAGTTTGAAGGTATTTAATTTTCAAAGATGTCAGACATTTGAATTTAAGAGAATTCATCATTTTTTTTTTTTTTTTTTTTTGAGACGGAGCCTCAAGCTATCCCCCTGGGTAGAGTGCCATGGCATCACAGCTCATAGCAACCTCCAACTCCTGGGCTCAAGCGAGTCTCCTGCCTCAGCCTCCCAAGTAGCTGGGACC
>CAUYQV010079188.1:0-36951 GCA_963574575.1 Galagoides demidoff
GTGGTCCCAGCTACTTGGGAGGCTGAGGCAGGAGACTCGCTTGAGCCCAGGAGTTGGAGGTTGCTATGAGCTGTGATGCCATGGCACTCTACCCAGGGGGATAGCTTGAGGCTCCGTCTCAAAAAAAAAAAAAAAAAAAGTCATGGACTTAAAAGTCATAGGTCTGCAGACCAGGGGTTGGGGATCATATCTCTGATGGACAAAAATAAATAAATAATTTTTGGGGGGTAGAGACAGAGTCTCACTTTATCACCCTCAGTAGAGTGCTGTGGCATCACACAACTCACAGCAACCTCCAACTCCTGGGCTTAGGCTATTCTCTTGTCTCAGCCTCCCAAGTAGCTGGGACCACAGGCGCCCGCCACAACACCCACTTATTTTTTTTTTTTTTAACTTTGTTGAAGTTCAGCCGGGACCAGGTTCGAACCTGCCACCCTCGGTATATGGTGCCGGCGCCCTACTTACTGAGCCACAGGCACCACCCATAAATAAATAATTTTTGAGGTCTGGGTCCAGGAAGACAAGAAAGCTAATCAGCTGACCACAAGCCTCCCACTCCTCTCTCTTCACCTAAATTGACAATATCTTTTGGGACCTGGTCAGATACCAGCCAAGAAACAGCAGTGACAAGATAAACAAAATCCCTCACTTTATAAAGTTTATGTTTAAATGGTATGTGGTAGTAGGGGAGAGTCTAGTTTGAAAGACAGAAATTAAATATATACATAATCAAATAGATTTAAATCCTGGGAATAAAAAATAGGACGACATTAGGAGAGATGATGAGTAAAAGATCACTTTAGACAGAGCTGTCAAGGAAGACCTTTGAGACTGTAATACTTTAGTTAAGCCCTGAAGGATAAGAGCCAGCCTTGGAATGTTGAAAAGAAAGCTTCAGGCAGAAGAAGAAAGCTAAAAGGTATCAAATGAAGAATAAGCAGAGGCACGTTTACAGAACTGAAAGCAGCCCACTATGGCTGGAGGGTTACTAGTAGCTTAGTATAGCAAGGCTGTGATAAGAGATGAGATTGAAGAGATAGGCAGGGAAGGAGTCATTATGTAAATGGACAGCCATTAGAAGGGGGTGACAGATCTGAGTTGGATTTTTCAAAGATTGTTCTGGCTGTCGTGCAAAGAATGGCTTATCAGTAGATAAGAGTGAATCAGGTAGACCAGTATGGAAACTAATGCACTAGCACAGGAAAGTTGTTGGTGTTACTGACTTTGATGATATAGGTATATATAGGTTCAGAGAAGTCAAGTTAAAATATTACCTATCAGGCTCAGCGCCTGTGGCTCAAGTGTCTAAGGCACCAACCACATACACCTAAGGTGGCAGATTCAAATCTAGCCCAGGCACACCAAACAACAATGACGGCTGCAACCAAAAAATAGCCAGGCGTTGTGGTGGGCACCTGTGGTCCCAGCTACTTGGGAGGCTGAGGCAGGAGAATTGCTTGAGCCCAGGAGTTGGAGGTTCCTGTGAGCTGTGATGCCACAGCACTCTACCCAGGGGAACAGCTTGAGGCCCTGTCTCAAAAAAAAAAAAAAAAGAAAGAAAAGAAGTATTACCAATCAAATAAAACCAAAACTAATGGGCAATCAAACCACAAATAGAATTGACATATATTTATATATAATGCAGATTTCTTATCCTAAAATAACAAAGGTTTATCACACCCCTCACCCCATTTTTTTGGAAAGCACAGCTAACAAGAACATCCCCATCCCTAAAATCCCCCTTTGTAGCCCTTCATTAATTCCCCTTAACTTGAGCATGGGACTGAGATGGAGCCCTAGTCACTGCTACTCTCCAAGTAGGTAAATAGTGAGCAGCTTCAGGCCCCAACCCTACTTGGGATGGCAATTACAGCTCCTAATGTATGTAAACCAGGCAACAAACATTCCTCCATGGTCAGATAACACTACTTTCACATTAAGAATTATACTGGAAATTTCTTAGGAATTATTTAACTATTGTTTACTCTAGAACAAGTCTAGAAAAAAAAGTAGTCTTTATACTCTGACCCATAGGGACATATCTATCACTTTTAGAAACTCTTTCAGCACTGGCTACAACAAAAACAAAGTTAACATTTTTCAACGTGATGGTTAAGTGGTAGAAAAGGTGAATGTAGGGCAGCACCTATGGCTCAGTGGGTAGGCTACTTGCCTCATATACCGAGGGTGGCAGGTTCAAACCCGGCCCCAGCCAAACTATAACAAAAAATAGCTGGGCATTGTGGCGGGCACCTGTAGTCCCAGCTACTCAGGAGGCTGAGGCAAGAAAATTGCCTAAGCCCAGGAGTTGGAGGTTGCTGTGGGCTATGTCACGGTGACAAAGTGAAACTCTGTCTCTAAAAAAAAAAAAAAAAAAAAAGGTGAAAATGTAGTGTTCAAAGCTCTTCTTTCATGAACTTTGATAGCTTAGGTGAAGCCTTTGGTAATTTACTGGTTGACAGGGAAGGCTCTGGAGTCAGGTAGCCTAGTTTCAAGTCCTGGCTTCTCCACTTACTGTCTACCTTTCAGCAAGTTTCTTAACTTCAGTAAGCCAAAATTTCAACTCCAAAGCAGGATTCTGATAGCCCCAAATCTTAATTTTATATCTTAAATTGGTGAAATCTGGTGAGAACTGTGAATGGAAGAAAGGGCTTCTAAACCTGGTCTATTCCCAGCCTCTAATTTTCTCCATTATAACCTTACCCCTTCCTATTCCCCACCAAAACACACATATCAACATACACTCCCTACTGTGTGCAAATACATGCCCTCACACTTTTAGGTAAGAACCTATATTCTTTGGAGAAAGTGATATTTAACCACTGCAACCATATGTGTCACTTACTTGAAATAAACCTTTGTAACTTAGCACAGACTTTTAAACTCCAGGAAAGAAGCAGTAACTGCATCCCAGACCCTGTATCCAAAATCCCTCCCTCCACCAGCTCAAAAATCTTCAGTGGTTCTCCCTTTTTCCATGGGAAATAAATAATCCACTCCTCTCCCCCAGGAATTCATGGGTCCCCATGAATAGCCAGCTTAATTTATAATCTATTACCTAATGGTAGTGAATCTTGGAGTCCAGTGGAGAACCTTGCACTTTACCAAGTGTTATCTAAACAATTTGGTTGAGTATAAGGAACGTAAGATCATGAAGGAAAAGTTCAGACTCTTTCAACACAGAGAATGGATGAGCTGGGTTTAAGACAAGCGAGCAGGTTCATAAAACATCTCTAAGAAAGTTTTCTAAGTGCTGGCAGTTGTAACCAGTATACAGGGAGATACAGTATACCAGATACAGGGCAGTATTTACCTACTGGACACCAGGGGGTAGCAAAATCTCGTTCTCCTAGCTGAGGCAGTAATTATAACAAAGCTGGAGAGCCTCGGTGACGGAGGTCCCATAACCCGTTGTTGGAAAGAGCTCCAACTCCACGGCTCTAACTTTACCAGGAAGATGGTCACTGGGGGTTGCTGCCCTAGATTCTTTTGGAGGAGCTTTATAGAAGAGGACTGTTATCATCTCTGAGAAGGATGAACATTCTTTCTCTTCTTTTCCAGACCCAACAGACTGAAGAAAAAGGTGGAATTTAGCGTCCTGAATAGGTGAGAGAAGAGCATGTAACTTTGGCAACCCCCCTGCCTCCTCTCCAGTTGTCCCAACAACTGCCCAGAGGTGCCAGCCTCCCAGCTTCAAAGGAACTGCATCCAAGGCAGGACGTTTTCTAAACGTCGCCTCCCAACTGCAGAGGCACATGCTTTCATGCCCCTCTCTGGAGACTATTTGGCTTTCCCATAACCTTTGAAATGTCCACCCTTTGGACGGGCCCACGGTGCTGCAGGCCTCCTGGCTGCTGCTCAGAGGTGGAGAAGGTGTCTCCCTCCTGTGCCTATGCCTTCCTTGGCGCTCCTGGGAGACCCCCCCCCCCAGGCCTTCATTCCCCTTACAGACACGATGGAGGATGCTGGGAGTTTGGTGAGACAGACAGAGGGAGTCTCCAACTTTCTTAACTAATCCCCACTCTTTGTCCACTGTGTCAGATACCCATCCCTACCGCCTTGAGCCCTAGCGGCCCGAGAGATGCTCTACCGCCACCCAACAAAAAAGAAGGGTCTCTAGTACACAGTATTGAATCCTCTGAGTGGGGGCCTGGTGCCTTCTCTCCTCCAGCTAAAGGAGAGCTAGGGGATGCAGAGGGGAAGAAGGGCCACCCAGGAGGGAACTCCCAAAACATCAGCCAAAGTGCACGCCTCACAGGAGGATCTTGATCCAGGGACCCTGCCCCCTCAGCTACAATGTCCACCCGAATCCCAAGCCTTCGCGGCTCACTCCCTAATTCCCCCACGCTCCCGCCTTCTCCAGGCAGCACAGAGGAGCCCATTGTCCAAGTCCAGAGGCTCGAGGCCGGAGGAAATGGGAGGGAAAGGAGGACAGGCAAGCCCCGGGGAGGTTGGGGGAATCCCCTGATTTCCTGGCCCTCTGCTGTACCCTGGGCAGGCAGAAGGGCCTGAGGGTCTCTTCTGAACCCCAGGTCCCGCCGAAGTCTGGAAACTGAGGGGAGAAGAGGATCCTAGGAGAGTTAGACAGGAGGCTTCGGCAGCCGGAAGACTCTAGTCCTAGGCAGGGGACCCCAAGGGAATTCACGCCAGCCCCAGCCTTTATAGTGCCCCTTACAGAGGCTGAACTGATGCCACTGGGACCCAGGCGACGTCGGGAAAAAAGGGGTATTCTCGGTGGGGTGGGCCTCCGAGGATCAGGGTCCAGGCTACCCACTGGAGGGTGGAACGGAGAAGGAAGAGGGTGAACCAGACGGATTTGCTGAGAACGTCTGGGGAGCAGTGCGGAGGCTCTGCACCGGAGCTGGAGTCCCGGCGTGGGGTCCCGCGCGGAGGCGGGGGCAGGCGCTGAGGGGCGGGGCGGGGAGGGGCGGCCGTCTCGGCCCTCCCTGGTGGGGCCCCGCGGCCTGGGAGCCGGAGCGGGCCGAGCCGCCACCGCGGCCGGAGCTGTCCCCTAGCCAGACCCGGCGAGACGCGAGCGACGGGAGGGAGGAGGTGGCGCGCCCGGCCCCGCCCGCCCGCAGGAGCGTCGGACGCGGCCCGGCGCCGAGCCATGGTGAGTCCAACGTCGCAGCCCCTAAGGCCCCTCGGCCTCTGCGAAGCCCGCTCCGGGTCCCCAGTCCCGTGCTTCCAGCGAATGCCTCTTGGAGTGTTCAGCACTCCCGGGATTCTCCTTTCTCCCATCCCCCCTTCTTCGATCTGTCCATCCTGTCTGTCCCACTGGCTCTGTCTGCACTGGGTATTGCCCTCACCGTTTCTTTCTTCCTCCTCTCCTTCGCCTCCTCCCCCATCCTCCCTTCGGTCTCTCCCTAGCCCACACACCTCCCCTTCGCCCTCCGCCCTCCTCTGTCCTGACCTGTGCCTTCCTTTGCTGAATGTTCCCTCCGCCTCCAGGTCCTAGTTTCTAACCCGTGAAAGACCACTACGGGTTGGTCCAGTAGTGGCCCTAGAAGGGGCTCGGCCTCGGGTCATGAGAATTGACCCGACTGGAACCACCATTTTCCATCCCAGTCCCAACCCCGTGAGGCAGGCCCACCCATCCGGCTCTGGGGGACCGACCACAGCTGTGGCTGGGCCGAGGCCAGGGGCATGGCCAAAGAGGGAAATTACCGCAGAGAAAAAGGGGATGCCTGAGAGTAATGGACGGTGGGGGAAGGTGATAACTGTACCAGGGGGCGTGACGCTGCCAGAGATTTGGGGGTGGGGGAAATGTGCGCCAGACATCACACTGCAAGGAACAGAAGCGCTCCTTCCCAACTCTCTTTCTGCAGAAGGGAATGGGCATGGGCAGGAGCTCCCTGCAGAGGGTTGGAGACCCTGACTGCAGCAACTCAGGGCACAGGAAGCAGGAGGGTGCTGTAAGAGTAAGCCCACACCAACAGGAGTGAACACTGTCCTGGGAACTTTCACTCTAGAAGTACTCTCTAAATCATTTACAAGAGTGGGCACTGACAAGGAGAGCGCCCACTACAAGGGGGTCACAGCCAAGGGGGCGCTCGCTGCGAGGAGGAGGGGGAGAGGCCTTGCCAGGGGGCGCTCACTGCAGGGAGTGGAGGAGGGGCCGGAGCTTTACCGGGGCCGCTCCTCTTTGAAGGGAAGGGCACCCCCTGGCAGGAGGCTGGACCAAGAAGAAAGAGGAACCGGGCCAGGGAGAGCTGACTCAGTCTCTCTGGTCTCCACTTTGGTCCTGGTCGGCAGGAGGCCCCGTCTCTGTGCTCCCACCCGCCGCCTCCCGCCCCAGACCCCTCCTCCCCTCCCGCCCCAGACCTCTCCTCCCCTCCTGCCGCTGCTGTTTCCTGTGGCTGAGACTCTCGCTCAGCCATGAGCTCACCGCCCCTAATGGGTTGCAGCTGCCTCGCTGCTCTAGCCCTATCTCCCCTCCTCCCGGCCTTGGAGCCGACGGCCCACTCTGCCTCACCCCCGTACTTCTCCACCTTCCCCCACCCACGCGCACAGCGCCCATCGGGTCTCGCGGGGTCCCGGGAACACTGGGGGTCTGTCTGTTCGCCCACACGCCTTGGGGCCGGGTCTGTGTGCTGACGCACTGAATGTCCATCTCTGGAGTGGCAGCCCTAGCTTCTCAAATGGGCAGCAACTCTGGCTGGAGGAACTCAAAGAAAAATATGCACTTTTGTCGTGGGGCAAAGGCAGGGCATGAGGGGGAGGGGCTGGTAGAGAACTAGGTAAAGGCTGCATTGAGCATCCCCCTCCTCATTTACAGCAAAGAAATCTGGTAAAAAGCACTTCAAAGGCTATCTTGAAAGAGAAAAATATTGCAAAGGGATAGCCCAAGGGGTGGTTGTTTAGGGTGTGGGATGGAGAAAGATGCCTCATTGATTCGCTTAGGGAGGCGGGTCTGGATGTAGCATGGCTGTGTCTTTTGAGAGGGCAGCTCCAGCTCGACGTTGGCAGCGAAAGGTCCCACTGGAATCAGAAAAGATTTCAACCCAAATGCATACCATCAATGCCTCCTCTTCCCTTCCCCCACGTGTTCCTTTTGTGACTCTTTCATCTTTCAACTGCCCCCACCAGTTCTTTGTAACCCTATCCCATATGTTCTAGAATGCGTGATTGCTTTAGAGCCACTCTGGGAGAGGGAAGAGAGGTGCTAGAAAGTCCAAAAACAGTCTTTCATCCTCCTTCCCATTAAATGACCATCTTTAAGATATAGTTTTGGGTGATGGCACCTCCACTTAAGATGGGGATCTCTGGGTGGCTCAAGAGGCTAAGGCATGAGCCACATACACCAGAGCTGGCAGGTTCAAATGCAGCCCAGGCCTGCCAAACAATGATAACTACAACCAAAAAACAGTCAGGCATTGTGGTGGGCCTGTGTCCCAGTTACTCAGGAGGCTGAGGCAAGAGAATCGCTTAAGCCCAGGAGTTTGAGGTTGCTGTGAGCTGTGATGCCAGGGCACTCTACCCAAGGTGATTGCTTGAGACTCTGTCTCAAAAAAAAAAGATGGAGGGTCTCTGGGTCAAGGGTCCTGTGAGAAGGGATCTGCAGGATGGCTGTGTGGAAGTCCCTCCCATTCCCTCCAGAAGTCTCCACCATCAGCTCAGTTCTCTGAGGAGTCTGCCTCTTTTCTCTTGAGGAGAACCTATGCAATCACCCCAATTTGCAAACACCAGGAACAGTTCTGATCAGAGGCATCCACAACTAATTCTCCCTGGATCTCTAAAGCCGGTCTCAGGGCTTGGAGTGTGGAGTGTACTGCTAGGCTTGTGCATTCTAACTGGCCCAGTTTCACTCTTATCTGGACTTACTCAACCAGCATTTCACTGGTTGAATAAGTATCCACTTTCTGCACACATTGTACAATCAGGGCTCTGGAGAGAGCCCAGACCAGTGCAGACCCCAATAAGCCATACTTGTGTGATCTCTAGGAGTCTATATCCTTGTTTTTCTTTCCCAGGAGCCTGAGCCAGTGGAAGACTGTGTACAGAGCACGCTCGCCGCTCTGTACCCTCCCTTTGAGGCCACGGCCCCCACCCTCTTGGGCCAGGTGTTCCAGGTGGTGGAGAGGACTTACCGGGAGGATGCACTGAGATACACGCTGGACTTCCTGGTACCCGCCAAGCACCTGCTTGCCAAGGTCCAACAGGAAGCCTGTGTGAGTGCCTGTGCATCCCTTCTCTACCTCCCCTAATATCTATCACCTCACTCAAAAGACAAGCCAGAGACACAGCTTCCTCTAATACTGATTCTCCCCCTCCCTGCCCCGAAGCACTTAAGCTTTATTCACTGTCCTTCCTCAGACTTTGACCTTCAGAGGCACTGACCACCCAGATACTAACACATATACACACACACTCATCTTCCCCAAATATTAACCCCTAGAAACATCGATCCTGACCCTCCAAACCCAATTCCAGACATTTTCCCTCTTATGAATTTCTCAAGATACTAAACCCCCAAATAGGATTCATCAGAGAGCCTTCACTTCTGCAGTTATAAAGACCTCCTAAGAGTCTTTGATTCCCCTAAGACAATACCATCTGCTGACCACATCTTTGTAATGACTCCATTCTTACCCTCCTACACATGGAACTAGCTTCCTAGAGAAGCTTCCTACCACGAGAAGACTGATTCATCCCAATTCCTTCCTTTGTGCCCGTGAATACTCCAACATCTACCCCACTGCTTCCTTGCGATTATAACCCCAGGCATAAAGCCAGTCCTGCCTAGGTTGGGCCCATTCTAACTGCCTCCTCCTGCTGGTTTCTCAGGCAGAGACCTGAGTGCAGCCTCCCACATCTCTCCCCAGGCCCAATATAGTGGATTTCTCTTCTTCCATGAGGGCTGGCCCCTCTGCCTGCATGAGCAGGTGGTAGTACAGCTAGCAGCCCTACCCTGGCAGCTGCTGCGGCCCGGAGACTTCTACCTGCAAGTGGTGCCTTCAGCAGCCCAAGCACCCCGTCTGGCCCTCAAGTGTCTAGCCCCAGGGGGTGGGCGAATACAGGAGCTTCCAGTGCCCAATGAGGCCTGTGCCTACCTATTCACACCTGAGTGGTTACAAGGCATCAACAAGGACCGGCCAACAGGCCGCCTCAGTACCTGCCTGCTGTCTGCACCCTCTGGGATTCAGCGACTGCCCTGGGCTGAGCTCATCTGCCCACGATTTGTGCACAAAGAGGGCCTCATGGTTGGTCATGGGCCAAGCACACTGCCCCCAGAACTGCCCTCTGGACCTCCAGGGCTTCCCAGCCCTCCACTCCCCGAGGAGGCCCTGGGCACCCGGAGTCCTGGGGATGGGCACAATGCACCTGCTGAAGGACCTGAGGGCGAGTATGTGGAGCTGTTGGAGGTGACTCTGCCCATGAGGGGGAGCCCAACAGATGCTGAGGGCTCCTCAGGCCTCTCTAGGACCCAGACAGTACCCACTCGAAAAGGTGCTGGAGGGAAGGGCCGGCACCGGAGACACCGAGCATGGATGCACCATAAGGGCCTGAGGCCTCGGGATCAGGATGGAGCACGTCCACCCGGGGAGGGGAGCAGCACTGGAGCATCCCCTGGGTCTCCCTTGGGAGCTGAGGCTCTCCCAGAGGCAGTCCTGAAGGTGTCCGAGCCCCCAACAGAGGCCCTCGGAGAAGCCTCTGACTCTTGCCCCCTGAGAACAGGAGAGGTTGGAGTAGGAGCAGGACAGGGGGCTGAAGGTCCACCTGGTACCCCTCGGAGAACAGGCAAAGGAAACAGGAGAAAGAAGAGAGCAGCAGGCAGAGGTGCTCTTAGCCGAGGAGGGGACAGTACCCCACTGAGCCCTGGAGACAAGGAAGAGACCAGCCACCAGGAAGCCCTTGTCAATCTGCCCTCATCACATGAGCATGAGCTTCCAGACTGTAGCCTGTTTAAGGAGGAGCATGAAGGCTCTGGGAAGCCAGAATCTGAACCAAAAGAGGAGCTTGAACCAGCAGATGAAAAAGAGTCTCAGCCCCCTGAAGCCTGTAGGTCTACAGAAGAGGGAGCCAGAGAGAGAGAGCAGGAGAGGCCGAGCCTAGAATGCATAGCAGGTAAGATGACACAGGCCAGGGAGGCAAGGGCCAGGGTAGGCTGGCCTGGGGGAGAGGGGCTGGAGAAGGAGCAGGAGTTAGGCTGAGAATAGAATGCCACTTTGGTCAAATGCTCTGCCTGTGTCTGTGCAGGACACATAGGTCCAGAGGGGCTCCTGTCTGACCCCCCAGCAACACCCCTGGAGACTGTGCCGGAAGAAAGAGGGGATAGCATTCCAAAAGAGGCCCCTTCAGCCTCCATCTCTGATGACCCTGATGTAGCATGGGACCTGATGGCATCTGGATTCCTCATCCTGACTGGTCAGTGGGCATCAGTGGGTAAAGGGGAAGGGATTGAGGTCGGATGGGCTTGGGGAGGGAGGCGGGGGAAAGGGAGGTAGCCAAGGACTGCTCCCAGCCAGGACAGCCTGGCCATTTTGTGTCTTCAGGTGGGGTGGACCAGAGTGGGCGAGCTCTGCTGACCATTACCCCACCGTCTGCTCCTGAGGAGCCCCTACCCTCCCGAGACATGCTGAGCACTGCTCTTCATTACCTCCACTCACTGCTCAGGTAACTGAGACCCAGCACTGGCACCCTGGACACTAACCTTCTGAATCATAAGGACCCTGACCTACTTCTCAAAACACTGACCTTCTGACCTCTAAGACACCTACTTCTTCAGCCTTCAGATTTTCAAGTCATTAACTTCTGACCTTAATGATCCAGGATAATGTCTTCATTGATCCTCAAGATCAACACTGTTGACTTTCAATATCCTATAATACTACTTAGATTATCAAGACATTGCTTCACTCATTCAACAAATTTTTTTTTTTGGAGACAGAGTTTTACTTTGTCACCCTCAGTAGAGTGCCATGGTGTCATAGCTCACAGCAGCCTCAAACTCTTTGGCTCAAGCGATTCTCTTGCCTCACCCTCCCTGGTAGCTGGGACAACAGGTGCCCACCACAATACCCGGCTATTTTTAGAGATGGGGTCTCGCTCTAGTTCAGGCTGGTCTCGAACCTGTGAATTCAGGCAATCCACCCGCCTCGGCCTCCCAGGTGCTAGAATCATAGGCATAAGCCACCACACCCAGCCCTCAACAAATATTTACTGAGCACCAAGTGCCTATTAAGCACCATACTATGGCTTAAGAGTGAATTTATCCCATCCAGAGCATAGAATTCTTTTTTTTTTTCACATGCAGTAAAGCCAAAGAACATAGGCTTCTTAAATTTCCTAACTTCAATCCCTTGACTTGAGGGATGTAGGGTCATATAAATACAGACTACTGATGGCCAGGTCACTGCCTCTTGGACACATATCCCAGACTTTGGCCCTTTGCTCACTGCTCTTCAAATCTACCAAGAACTAACTTCTCCTGAAAACTGTTAACACTAAAACCAGACCTTGTATCTCTGCCCTGCCATATCTGATATCCACTCAACACACGTACATACACATGGCAGTCCCCTTGTTCTTCTTGCCCCCTCAGGCCTGATCTACGGGTGTTGGGGCTATCCGTCCTGCTGGACCTTCGGAAGTCACCCCCACTGCCTCCAGAACTCCTTCCTGTCCTGAGTCAACTTCAGGTAACCAGTCCTTGAGATAGGCAGTTTTCCCAGATCCTAACTCTTCCCAAGTGGTCATTCCAGGCCCACAATTCAGGGTTATTCTTTGCCCTCAGGACTCAGGAGACCCTCCCCTCATTCAGCGGCTGCTGATTCTCACTCATCATGACCTTCCAACTGAACTCTGTGGATTTCAGGTTTGAGCTCTTCACTCCCACTTAGTCCCCCATCAGTAGTGGAGAAAGGCGAAAAGGCTGGCCAGAGCTCTAGGTTGTTTCTGAATCCATGGTGTTCAAGCAGAAAACCTGCCTTCGTGTATCTACAGGGTGCTGAGTTGCTGTCAGAGAATGATCTAAAAAGAGTGGCCAAGCCAGAGGAGCTGCAGTGGGACTTAGGAGGTCTCAGGGACCTATCTCCCAGCTACTGGGTAGAAATACACCAGGTAAGCTTCTCTATGCTACCAAGAACACTGGGAACCAGGAGTGACCCAGCTGAGGATTTTCTAGGAGTGAGGGCAGGTCTAAGACACACCATAACGTTGCAAAAAAGTGGTTTCCATTCCATTCAAATTCAACAGTATTTATGGCTGACAAATCATGAGCAAACTGTTGTACATTGTGCCACAGGCTATTGGGGAGATGGGAGGAATATGTTAAGCAAATTCTTAATATGACAGTAAGTAGTGTATGATTTTTGGTGGCAGATAAGTCATGGAACAACTAGAGAGCAATGCAAGATAGTGTCATTGGGTTTCCGGAAAGCACTGAGAACAAAAGATTGGTTCTTGTTCCATATAACCCTGGACAAGTTATTTTATTCACTTCCAGAGATAGGGCCCTTTCTGTACCTTCTCCTTACACCAACATCCAGGCAGCCCTCTAAGTCCTCATCGTCAAAGTGTAGCTAATTATGATATTATCTCTAAAAGTGCCTTCAGCACTTATCTTCCATGATTCTCTGAACCTAGAGCACTGTGCATATTCAAGAAGAAAGGAATAAACGTGATCTGAGTATGAAGGGGGTCTGTAGCAGGGTCATAGAGCTTTCCCTTTTCTATCAAAGGGGAAGTGGATCTAAATAGGCAGGGTTGTGGGGGATAGGGTGGGGTTAACAGGGTAAAGTCCAGTGCAGACAGAGGGAAAGGAGGCTCATAGTTACAAGCTGTACAATGTGCCAGGCCCAGGCTAGAGGCTGAGCTGGCACTCTTTCTTTAAGACTCACAAAATCCTATTCTTATCCTGACTTTACAGTTGAGGAAACAGAAGTTCAGGAAAGTTTCTGAACCTGCCATATGTCATAACAATAAATAAGCAACAAAGTTAGGAACTGAACTCAACATTGCCTCCATAAAAGTCTCCCAGGTTGCCTTACCCACAGCCCATCCTAAATTCTGATCTTTAACTCTAACCTTGCCTGTGGGTTTCAGGAAGTGGTAAGGCTATGCTGTCTGTGCCGTGGTGTGCTGGGCTCTGTTCAGCAGGCCATCAAGGAGCTGGAGCGAGCAGTGGAGCCAGAGGGAGAGGTATGAAGAAAGAAGGAATAATAGGGGATGGAAGATGGGCCAGGGTGGGGACTCCCTGGTAGAACCTCAACTGCTCCCTATCCCCAGGAGGTGGATGGAATGCCTGAGCCTCTGCAGAAGGTGCTGGCAGATCCCCGGCTGACAGCACTGCAGAGGGATGGAGGAGCCATCCTGATGAAGCTGCGCTCAACCCACAGCAGCAAGTATGAAGGACGGGTGTGCGGAGGCAGGTGGAAGTGGGAGGTGGAGTCACAGCCTGTGGCTGCCAACAAATTTTCGCTGCCAGATTATTCTTAACTGTGCATGTCTTTGATCAAATTATGCTTTACACTTGTTGTCTCACAACATCCCTGTGTGCTAGTTACCATTACAAATGAGGATGTGAGCTGGGTGTGGTGGCTCACGCCTGTAATCCTAGCACTCTGTGAGGCCAAGGCAGGTGGATTGCTTGAGCTCAGGAGTTTGAGATCAGCTTTAGCAAGAGACCCTGTCTCTAAAAAAAAAAAAAATAGCCAGGCGTTGTGGTAGGCGCCTGTTGTCCCAGCTACTCAGGAGGCTGAGGCAAGAAAATCACTTGAACCCAATAGTTTGAGGTTGCTATGAACTTGACATCACAGCACTCTACTAAGAGTGACAAAGCAAGACTCTCTCAAAAAAAAAAAATGAGTATGTGGCGGGTCAGAAATGTTAAACAGCTTGGCTAAGGTCAGTCAGTGAAGAGTTAAGATTCAAATCCAGGCAGTCAGAGTCAAGCCCATAGAATGATTCATGATGCTATGCCACCTCTCATGTTTGCATCCCTTACAGGGATGCAAGGACAGAACTAAGAGGTTCAGCAAAGGCAGTAGTTCATTCTGCCCCCCTTTTCCCCAGGCTGGAGGGCCCAGGCCCAGCTACACTATATCAGGAGGTGGATGAGGCCATTCACCAGCTCGTGCGCCTCTCCAACCTGCGTGTACAGCAGCAGGAGCAGCGGCAGCGCCTGCACAGACTCCAGCAGGTAAGCCAGGACCCCTGGACGCTCTTTAGCCTGAGAGCCAGATTTCAACACCTGTTTTCTGCTGATGTTAGAGTCAATGGTGTTCTTCTAGCCTGGCATGGCTGAATGCCCCTCCTCCTCTCCTCACCTCCCTTGGAGGTCAGTTGTGGTCAGTGTGAGGGTCAACAACATAATGGGAACCTCTCAGCACCAGCAAAGAAAATAAATCAGATCTCCTCCTCCCCACTGTTTATCCTTGATCAAGAATCCCTAGAGATGTTGAGAGATGCTTGGGTGCCCTAGGGGATTCTGGAAAGATCTGATTGACTCTAGAGTACCTACCTGCTTAGTTTAAAAATACTGAATGTGGGCTTGGTGCCCATATCTCAGTGGTTAGGGCACCAGCCACATGCACCAGAGCTGGTGGGTTCGAACCCACCCTGGGCCTGCTAAATAATAATGACCAAAAAGAAGTACTAAATATATAATCCTAGCACTCTGGGAGGCCATGGAGCTCACTAGTTCAAGACCAGCCTCAGCAAAAGTAAGACCCTATCTCTGCTAACAAAAATAGAAAAACTGAGGCAAGAGGGTCACTTGAGCCAGAGCTGGAGGTTGCTGTGAGCTATGACACCATGGCACTCTACCTAAGGTGACAACTTGAGACTCTGTCTCAAAAAAAAAAAAAATACTAAATGTCTTGTGATATCTGTTAGCTACATTGTCGCACATGCTCCCTGACCTCCTTATGCAATGTTATCCCTCAAACCTTTGGCTGTAAAAGTCCCACTTTCCCCCCACGTTGGAAGGAGAGGGCACTGGAAGCCCCTGAGAAGAACCACAGGCCTCTTTAAGGGGAAGATTCAGAAATAAGGCTGGCTTCTCTCAACCTCGATTTTTCTCTCCTGGGTTTAAGAGAGCCCCTAAGGATTTGTTATCCACCTTCTGTGTAGAGTAGAGGGCTTTGAAATCTGTTCCTCCTTATCCCCAAGCAGGGTGAGTGAACACCTCTGTACCTGCCTTTGTGTATCAGGGAAGGGTCATCACAGGGTCACTGCTAGAGGGGAGCCAGGACTTTCTGATTCCTCCACCCCAGTATCCAAGGGGTTGCAACTCCTACTTTTCATTGGCTTGCCTGCTCATTAGCTGTTTCTCCCCGTGTGAAAACAGGATTTAGAATCTAAAGTGCTTAGCTTGAGTTCTTCTAGCTCTGCTATGTGTAAAACGCTGGACACGTCAGGAAACTTCTCTGAGACACAAGTCCTCATCTGTAGAATGGGGGTGATGATAGTTACTTACAAGGCAGTTAGGAAAATGTATTCATCAATCCTCATCTGAATGGCACTGGCTCAGACGTCTCATTCTTGGGCTATTACACCCCAGTTTCTAACCTTTCTTCAGAGGACAGAATGACTGTCCCTTTTTGGTCAAACATCTCAGAACCAGCCTGAGAGTTACTATAGCCTCATAATAGGGAGCTAGAGCTGGGCACACTTGCACATTCATGTGTCCACTTTCTGGACTATCTCTCCAGGCCTGGTTCCTTGGTCCCCTGCTCACCACTCACCATGGCTCAGTGCTGGCCCTCAGGTTATATAAATGACCTTCATCTTGCCTTTGGATCACACCAGTTTCATCTATTTCACACTCAGACATAGACCTGGAACTCTAACTCACCCCTCTCACTGCTAGCCTAGCTTCCCCCTTGTCTGACACTTGACTAAAAACTTCTTATCCAGTTTCTCACTTGACCCTTGTGGAAACTATTATCACGCAGTGTTGTCATTGCCCACATAGCAAATGAGATACAGTAGTTCACCCACATATTGGAGTGGTGCCTTTTCTCTTCATGGCCCCCTCCTCTCATACTCCATCTTCCTCAGGTGTTGCAGTGGCTGTCAGGCCCAGGGGAGGAACAGCTAGCGAGCTTTGCTGTGCCCGGGGACACCCTCTCTGCCCTGCAGGAGACAGAGCTGCGATTCCGGGCTTTTAGCACTGAGGTCCAGGTAAGGAGGGGAAGGGAGGGCAGGCACCGGAAGACAGGCAGAGGGAAACTACCTGGGAGTGAAGACCAGGTCTGAGCCCAGCTTTCTGCTCCAGGAGCGCCTAGCCCAAGCACAAGAAGCCCTGGCTCTGAAAGAGGATGCTGCCTCCCAGAAGGTTCTGGATATCTTTGAACACCGGCTAGAACAGGTCGAGAGTGGCCTCCATCGGGCCCTGCGTCTACAGCGCTTCTTCCAGCAGGTGTGTGCAAAGCCTCTTCCTTCTGTACCCACCATTTCCATTTCTTTCCTCCCTTTCTGTCTGGAGATGTTAATCAGTTTAAAACCAGGGACGCAGAATGCCGTCTCCTTGATTTTCAGTCTAGTTCTCCTGCCTCCTTGCTGAATGACCTGGGACAAGGTGTACTAAACTTGAGTGTGCTGCCTAGACCTACTTCACAAGACTACCTAAGGGATTATATGAGGCATTATGTAAAAGCACTTAGTACGGGGCCTGCCAAGTATAAACTTGATATAAGTATTAGCTGTTTTTAATCTAGGCTACTCTGTCTCCATACCAACTCCAAGGCAGTGATGCTGGAATATAGAGGATGGGCAGGGTGATGGGCATTGGAAAGCCAAGGGTGAAAGACAAGAGCTATAGTTGGGCAGGATTTGGGAATAGCCCAGGTCCTCACCCTGTCTCTCCCATCCCAACCCTGTTGGCTTTGTAGGTACACGAGTGGGTGGATGAGGGCTTTGCTCGGCTGGCAGGAGCTGGGCCAGGTCGGGAGGCTGTCCTGGCAGCATTGGCCCTGCGGCGGGCCCCGGAGCCCAGCGCTGGCACCTTCCAGGAGATGAGGGCACTAGCCCTGGATCTGGGCAGCCCAGCAGCCCTGCGAGAATGGGGCCGCTGCCGGGCCCGCTGCCAAGAGCTGGAGAGAAGGATTCAGCAACAGCTGGGAGAGGAGGCGAGTCCCCGGGGCCACAGGCGACGACGGGCAGACAGTGCCAGCAGTGGAGGGGCCCAGCGAGGTCCCCACAGCCCCTCACCCAGCCTCAGCTCCCTGCTGCTCCCTGGCAGCCCTGGACCACGGGCAGCCCCGTCCCATTGCTCCTTGGCCCCATGTGGAGAAGACTATGAGGAGGAGAGCCCTGAGCTGGCCCCAGAAGCAGATGGCCGGCCCCCAAAAGCAGTGCTGATCCGAGGCCTGGAGGTCACCAGTACTGAGGTGGTAGACAGGACATGCTCACCAAGGGAACATGTGCTGCTGGGCCGGGCCGGGGGCCCAGATGGACCGTGGGGAGTAGGCACCCCCCGGATGGAGCGCAAGCGAAGCATCAGGTGAGAGCCCAGCCCAGTTGGTACCCAAGAGGCAGATACACTGCTCAGCAGAAGAAGAATATGACAACTGTTGGGGGTGATGGCTCCCTCCTGTGCTCCAGGTGACACCCCCTTTGCCACTCCTGTTGTACCTACAGTGCCCAGCAGCGTCTGGTGTCTGAGCTGATTGCCTGTGAGCAGGAGTATGTGGCTACTCTGAGTGAGCCAGTGCCACCCCCTGGGCCTGAACTAACTCCTGAACTTCGTGGCACCTGGGCTGCTGCCCTGAGTACCCGGGAGAGGCTTCGTAGTTTCCACCGGACACACTTTCTGCGGGAGCTTCAAGGCTGTGCCACCCACCCCCTGCGCATTGGGGCTTGCTTCCTTCGCCATGTGAGTGATCCTCTAAGACTTCTTCCAAGTCCTCGCCCTTCCCAGCCCTATCCATCCATCCCTCCTCTCAGTATCCCCTGCCCTCTACCCTATGTGTGGTCTGTGACTCAGGGATCCAGCCCTATTCTGTGGGCCCCTCTGCCTCTCCTCAGCCTCTGTGTCCCTGCACACAAGCTGCCTGGACTTTACTCTCTCCACAGGGAGAGTTCCTTCCCCAGTAGGCTGAGTGCTCCCTGATGACCTGTCCCTCCTTTGGGCTGTGGTGAGGCTGGGGAGGGGGAATGAGAGACATCTGTCTACAGAGACTTCACCAGGGATGTCTTATCTCTCCCTACTGGCGCAGGGGGACCAGTTCAGCCTTTACGCCCAGTATGTGAAGCACAGACACAAACTAGAGAATGGTCTGGCTGCACTCAGCCCCCCAACCAAGGTAAACTTTTCTTCAACCCCATGAGAAAAGAAGAGGGGCCAGGAAGACCAAAAACCCACCCAACTTCAAAATCCCTCAGGGGAAAAAAGCTTTCTTGGATGTTCCCAGGAACATCCCCCACTAATAACCTCCCAGAATTGCTGAGGGTGGGATGCACCCTGGACTGGGAACCAGGTGAGGCTGGGTTTTATCCAGTCTACCTGAGGGACCTTGAGCAAGACTTGATTCCTCTGAGCCTCTGTTTCTGTATCTGGTAAATAAGGGCAATGTTTGTTACCTCTAACTCACAGGGAAGCTCTGAGGATCAAAATTGCTCACTCAGATCAAAAGCTGTACAAGTGACTTCAAAAGTTAAAAGCCAGAGAGTATAAGGGATTATTACTTGGACTTCTTTTCCATTTACCTTCAAGATAAAGAGGACAATTGTATCTCCTGCAGTTCCCCTCCCTGCTTTCTTTCCGGGGAGAAAGTTTTTCTACCTTACTTTGGGAGTATCTGGGCTTCTCCTATACCCAAAAGTCTAATGTACCACTCGCCTTTCTTGCCCCTACAAGAGCTTGATCCTCAGATCCCCCGGTCCTGCCCCTCATCTCTGTCCCTCTCCTTCCCAACCCAGGGCTCCCTGGAAACTGGCCCTTACCTGCCCCGAGCCTTACAGCAGCCCCTGGAGCAGCTGGCTCGGTATGGGCGGCTCCTGGAGGAGCTCCTAAGGGAAGCTGGGCCTGAGCCGAGTTCTGAGCGTCAGGCCCTGGGGGCTGCTGTGCAGCTGCTCCGGGAACAAGAGGCCCGTGGCAGAGACCTGCTGGCAGTGGAGGCGGTGCGTGGCTGTGAGGTGAGGCCATGACTCCAATCACTCCTAATCAAACTACTTAGCCCTGTGCCCTTGGAAGCAGTGTAGGCTGGTGATAAAAGAACCAGACTCCAGGTCAGAGGGCCCTAGGCTCTAATTTCTGACCATCTAAGTGGCCTTGGTTGAGTCACCAAGCTTCACTGAGCCTCAGTTTCCTCATCGACAAATAAAAAAGCTATGTTTTGCCAATATCCCATGTTCCAACACCTACCTTGTGGTCTCTCCTATTCCTTTCCTAATTCTTTTTGTTTTTTTTTTTTTTGTTTGTTTGTTTTGTTTTGCGAGGATGGGGGGGGGGAGTGGTGGACAGAGTCTCAAGCTGTTGCCCTGAGTAGAATGCCATGGCTTTCTTTGCTCACAAAACAGAAACATGTTGCTTTGCTCACAGCAACCTCAAACTCTTGGGCTTAAGTAGTTCTCTTGCCTTAGCCTCCCAAGTAGCTGGGACTACTGGCACCTGCCACAATGCCTGGCTATTTTATTTGTTGCAGTTCTCATTGTTGTTTTAGCTGGCCTGGGTGGGATTCAAACCTGCCAGCCTCAGTGTATGTGGCTGGCACCCTACCCACTGAGTCCGGGCACCACCTCCTTTCCTAGTTATCTTTCCCTATCTACCCTACACTTTCTCCTTAACATTCAAAATATTCCTTATTCTCTTCTACCTACTCTTTTTCCAGCCTGATGATCTAGAATAGGTTGGAATCCTGTATGGAATAGACCTACTTCCCCCACCTTCAGTTCTTTGCTGACTCTCATCCTGGGTCCCCAGCACATGAAGGCTTCCCTATAAGAGGGCATGAAGCCTACTGTGCAATACACCTTCCCTTTTTCAGAGGCAGGGCTGTGCAGCTAGACCAGATGTGCTGTGCATAGTGATCAGTGGTTGAATTCTAGGCTGAGGCTTCCCCGATTTTCTGACTGCCTAAGAACCAGTGCATTAGGCCTCTTACCCTATAAATATATTTTAATTCCCCATAAAATAGGCAGAAAGGGCCTCTGGGCCAACCACCTTTCCTTTTCCTTTTCCCAGATAGATCTGAAGGAGCAAGGACAGCTGTTGCACCGGGACCCCTTCACTGTCATCTGCGGCCGAAAGAAGTGCCTTCGCCATGTCTTTCTCTTTGAGCATCTCCTCCTGTTCAGCAAGCTCAAGGGCCCTGAAGGGGGATCAGAGACTTTTGTTTTCAAGCAGGCCTTTAAGGTACAATGCCTGGAGTGGGGAGGAGGGCAGGCAGTCGTGCTATTTTTGCAAACTCAGGATGTTCTGGAAATGCTGTCCCAACCCAAGTTCGGAATCTGCATCATCTAGAATAGGCTTTGGAGGCTGGGCTTGGTGGCCCCCACTTATAATTCTAGCACTCCGGGAGGCCGAGGTGGGTGGATCACCTGAGCACCCGGGTTCGAGACCAGCCTGAGCAAGAGTGACACTCCGTCTTTAAAAATAGCCAGGCATTGTGGCGGGTGCCTGTAGTCCCAGCTACTTGGGAGGCTGAAGCAAGAGAACCACTTCAGAGCAAGAGTTTGAGGTTTCTATAAGCTATGACGCCATGGCACTTTACTGAGGGTGGCAAAGTAAAATCCTATCTCAAAAAATAATAATAATAAATAGAACAAGCTTTGGCCTGTAATCAGTTGTCAAGTTAGAAAATGTTATAAGTCCCTGTCACTGATCTACCTCAGGGGGTTTCTTTATTGGTCATGCAAAACATTTATAAGGCATTCCAAGTCAATCTGGAAGGGGACCATACCCATTAAGGACACAAATGCCTTTTGAGTTAGGGTGGTTACTGGTGCATGAGAAAAGACACTATATGTAGTATGTAGCTTACCTTGACTGAACTAAAGAGTCCAAGAAGAAGGCCTTTTAGGGAAATAAGCTTGGCATTTAGATAAATGTTTATAGCAACCTCTGGTCCTGGATCAGACAGTATAACATGGATTCGAAGGGTTTCTAGACTTTGCCCCTTACACTAGTTCCAGCTCTTCATGGGGGAAGTATAGCATAGAGAAAAAAGCTTAGGTTTGGAGTAACATAGACATTGGTTCAAGCTCTGGCTGTAGTAAGCTATGATAAGCCCCTGGGTAAGTTGCTTTATATCTCATTTCCCCTTCTGTAAATTATGGTTGTTATGAAGACTAAATGTAGAGCACTTTGCTCATGGGAGATGTTGAACAAACGTTTACTAAACATCTTCCAGATGCCAGGCTAAGCACAGAGCCTGGCCATGTGAGACCACCTAGGGCTCACTCCCACTTCCCCTATTCTTCTTTAGACTGCTGACATGGGGCTGACGGAAAACATTGGGGATAGTGGACTCTGCTTTGAGCTATGGTTTCGGCGGCGGCGTGCACGAGAGGCATACACTCTGCAGGCTACCTCACCAGAGATCAAACTCAAGTGGACAAGTTCCATTGCCCAGCTGCTATGGAGACAGGCAGCCCACAACAAGGGTACTGAGCAGAGCCAAGGGAGGATGTGCTTGCAATCAGGGCTATGGCAGGAAGTTTTCTGGAGAGCATGGAGACTGCTTGGGAAAATGGGGTTTAGGATAAAAAAGGAACAACTTACAAGATTCAAGATCTGACTTGAGAGAGATAGAAAAGAGCCTAATGTGGCTGGGCATGGTGGCTCACACCTATAATCCTAGCACTGTGGGAGTCTAAAGCAAGTGGATCACCTGCGCTCAGGAGTTCAAGACCAGCCTGAGCAAGAGCAAGACCCCATCTCTACTAAAATTAGGAAAACTAGTTGGACATTATAGCAAGTTCCCATAGTCTCAGCTACTGGGGAGGCTGAAGCAAGAGGATCTCTTGAGCCTGAGTTTGAGGTTGCTGTGAGCTATGACACTACAGCACTCCAGCCTGGGGCAACAGAGTGAGACTTTGTCTCAAAAAAAAAGATGCCTCAGCACCCATAGCACAATGGTTACGGTGCCAGCCACATGCACCAAGGCTGGCGGGTTCAATCCAACCCAGACTAGCTAAATAACAATGACAACTGCAACAAAAAAAATAGCCGGGCATTGTGGCCAGCACCTGTAGTCCCAGCTTCTTGGGAGGCTGAGGCAAGACAATTGCTTAAAACCAAAAGTTTGAGGTTACTGTGAGCTGTGATGTCACAGCATTCTACCGAGGGCAACATAGTGAGACTGTGTCTCAAAAAAAAAAAAAAAAAAGAAAGAAAGAAAGAAAAGAAAAGGGCCTAATGTGTACAAATGAGAAAGAGAAAGCTAGCAAATTTCAGAGAGGAAAAAGAAAATACTGGGTAAAAGAAGATAAGAGACTGCTCACTGGACTCAGGTTTATGAACTGGTGCCACTTACTTGCTGTGTGACCTGGACTCATTGTTTAGTGCTTGGTTTGGTTTGGTTTTTGTTTTTTGGCTTATTGCTGGGTTTTGCTTTGGTTTTAATTCTCTGGATCTCATTCTACGCACCAAAAAATTAAATAGTAATGTCTTCGTGTTAGTGTGATAGAGAGGATTAAATGAGGTTATGTATTTGTAAACTGTAAAGGTATGGAAAATTTTCAGTTTTGCTCTGAATGGCCAAGATACAAAGAAGAAGCTGAGTAGTGAAAGGGAAGTTGGCAGTTGGGATGCCCAATGGGCAGGATGTGCCATGTGGGAGAGAAGAGACAGATATCTGAAAAGGAAGTCAAACCATGATTACCACTCATGCTGTAACAGTTGACAGGAAGAGATACCAGAAGAATGAGGAAGGGATGAGATTTGGGAAAGAGCAGAAAAAAGAGTTAACCATGATGTGTTAGGGCTGGAGCTGAGGAGGGGCAAGAAAAGGTTGGTAACAGGGTCTCTGTTCCCTAGAGCTCCGAGTGCAGCAGATGGTCTCCATGGGCATTGGGAACAAACCCTTCCTGGACATCAAAGCCCTTGGGGAGCGGACACTGAGTGCCCTGCTCACTGGAAGAGGTGAGAGCCAGGGTGCTGGGGGATGGCCCCCAGAAGTCAAGACCTTGACAATGAAGATACATGGGGAGGTGTGGTAGAAAGTTAGGAAGAGTAATGAGTGGGCATTTCTACCCATAATCTATGGGATTGTCTGGGCAGCCCTCTGTGAGTCTGAGGGTTGTTCCAGGGAACCAGGAGAACTTTTCCGCACCAGCACCCCACCACCCCACTCCCCCACTCTCTGCAGCCGCCCGCACCCGGGCCTCCGTGGCCGTGTCATCCTTTGAGCATGCCGGCCCCTCCCTTCCCGGTCTCTCACCGGGAGCCTGTTCCCTGCCTGCCCGCGTCGAGGAGGAGGCCTGGGATCTGGACGTCAAGCAAATTTCCCTGGGTGAGGCACCTCTCAAGGGTGGCTCCCAGCATCTGGGTCATCGTGGTGATGTTCAGGCTGCCTGCTGCTGAGCAATTCCTTTTTCTAGCCAAGTAGCCCAGTTGCCATGACAACTATGTACAGCTTCCCCGTTGCTAAAAGAGCCTTCCATCTGGTTGCTAGGGTGATGCTTACAACAGCCTGTTGCTAAGAAGCACTTCCTCTGTACCTCTCTCTCTAGCTCTCCTTGGGTTTCTATGGAAACTGCCTCAGCTTCCTGTTGTACCCTCCTGGTTCACCACGGCAATCCTTATAGTTTCCTGTCGCTTCTTCCCTGGTTGCTCTAATGATGCTGCTGACAATTTCCTGCCTCTTGGTAGGGGGGTTCTCTTGGAACTGGATTGCTATGGTGACTCACAGCTTCCTGTTGCTATGGAGCTTTCTCTTCCCTGACGGAGCGGCTTGGTTGCTTAAGGTAATCTGGAGAGGTTCTATACCCTGCTCTCACCCTAGCTTCCCCTTCAGCCCCAGAAACACTTGACTCTTCTGGAGATGTGTCCCCAGGACCAAGAAACAGCCCCAGCCTGCAACCCCCCCACCCTGGGAGCAGCACTCCCACTCTGGCCAGTGGAGGGATCTTAGGGCTATCCCGGCAGGTAAGTCCCTGCAATAAGGCTGGGAATGGGGTGATCTCTTCAGCTACTTTCTTGGAGGGCTTTTCTGAATATTCAACCCATTGGACTAGGGGTGGGGGTAGGAAGAAAGGAAACAGTGATCTTGTGTATTGTACAGTCTCATTCTTTTCCTCCAGTCCTGGCTGAGAGGCATAAAGGTTAGCGGTGAAAGGCATTTTTAATAAGGAGCACAGTGGATGGAGAGAATGCCAATGGCCTGTTTTGGGAAGGAAAGAGATGAGTTGACAGGCTTAGCAGAGAGAAGAAAGAGAGTAAGAGAGAGAATATGAATATATCGCTAAATTCACTGCAGTTTCTTTTCTTCAGACTCATGCCAGAGCCCTGAGTGACCCCACCACACCTCTGTAACCTGAGTGAGTCCCAATACTTCTTTCCCCCTGCATGTATCTTTCTTCCTCCTCCCTTCCTTCCTTCATCCCTCTCCCAGCCCACTTCCCTCTCCTCTCCTGCCTTTTAGAGAATATCCAGAACTTGGCTGCAACCCCTCCTCTCAGCATATTTCGGACTGGGATGACAATGGGACATAACAGAGGACTGGACAAGCACTGAATTTCTTCCCTCTGCTTCCCAGACATAGAGGAGATCTAAGGACCAGAGAGCATCACCCTGCTACTGCTGTCTCTAGTCTCTCCAGCTTGGTGCCTTCTCCTGCAGGAACCAGAATGGCCACATTGCTTGCCTTCACATCCTGGAGCCAGGGAAATTATCTTTCAGTCCTTCCCAGTCCTCAAGCCAGCACTCTCATGCCAGCCCTCCCTGACAGCCTATGTTCTCTTCTTACCCCACCAACTCTCCAGAGAACATTTATCTCTACCAGGTCAACTGGAGTTCCTGGTGACTCCATTCTGGGGTATCACTGGAAATGGGAGCTATGCAAACCATTATAGGAGGGTGGAGTAGGGAATTACAGACTTTATATATGTAATTACTGTTATTATGATACTGTTATATTAAATGTATTTACTCACACTTTGCTTCCAAGTAGCTACAGCAGTCCTCAGATAAAGTCCATCTAAATAACTTGAGCACTTCCCCTCAACTAAGCTTAGAACACAGATAATACAACTGAAGCTGAAAGGTACCTTCCACCTCTTACTGACCCAAAGCTGACTATGAGCCTAGGAGAATGTGCCTCTTCCACAGTGGCTCCAAGAGGCTCAATGCACTCTTTGAAGTTCCTTCTCCCACACTGCACCCTCCTCTTGAGGCTGAGCTGGTCACAGACAAACTGGGATCCAGCACAGTCCAGCAGTTCTCAAATTGAGGCTGTGGGGCCACAATGTATGCGAACTCCCCAGGCCACTTGTTAAATGCTAATTCTTGGGCCACACCCAGAGCTACTGAATCCTAAGCCTGCAGATTCTGCATTTCTTATCAAACACTTTGGGTAGTGTCAGAAAAGTGACTTTCCTGGACAGAAGAGCCCAAGGAGGGAATTTTATAATAGACACCGGGCCTGTGCCTCAAGACACCTGTTTATTGGGGACACGACTCTGCGACAGGGATGACAGGAATCGTACCAAAAATAGCAACGTCTACAGGGCCCCTGATGGGGCAAGAAGGGTACAGTGCCCCCCACTCCCACCCCTTGTACAAAAATAAACTCTCACGCCTATGGACCAGCAAAGACTGGCAGAGTGGCTCCTCACCAGGGACACAACCTCTGCCAGCCCTGGGACCCCGTTCTTTGACCCTCACCTCTGCCACTTCTAAGGCACTGTGACTCCCTTGGGCTGGGTGGGTACTGCCCGCCCACCCTCCTATGCCCACCGCCCCCTCCACCTCTGGTCCGCCTGGGGCTGGGATATGGGTCCCATGCTGCCCCCTGCTGGCTGCTCTACCCAACTACCTCTAGCGCTCCCCCGCTCCGGCGGGGTAAGCTCACTAAGCTAATAGCCCCTAGGAGGGCTCCCTACCGTTCTTGCCCTGCTAGCCCCGCCTCTCCCGATCTCTGCAGCCCGGGGCCCTCCTCCCCTTCCTGCAAAGGACTAGGAGGGGTCTCTCCTGATGGTGCCCGGGCATAGGGCGGGGATGCGTCAGCCTGGGGTGGTCGGCGGCCCCGAGCCCGGCGGCTGTGGTGCACTTGAAGGTGCAAGGCCATGAGCTCGGGGGCTCCGGTGGCAAAGGGGCAGAAGAGGCAGCGATGCAGGGCACCGCCCGGCCCGGCCTCGCCTCCTGGCCCAGCCCGCAGGGATAGGTCCAGGGGTTCGGCCTCACCGCCTCGCCCGTTGCGCAGGGTCCTCCCGGGACTGGCGGGTTTCCGACGGGACCCCGGCCCGGCACCGCTTGAGGGAGGCCGGGGACTTGCTGCACCCTCGACCCAGGTTGCAGGCTGTGGAGCTGATTTGGCTCCCGACGACGGGGCAGAACCCCGCTGGGAAGTGGGGGGTGGTTCTGGGGGTGGTCCGGGGCCTGCCCCGCTTCTCTGCTCCCGGTGGTGACGCTGTAGGTGATACTTGAGCGAGCCGGACTGGGTACCCGCGTAGTCGCAGTGCGGACACTTGTAAGGGCGCTCGCCTGGGGAAAGTGTGTGGATAGGGTCACGAGGTTGTGATCACTGCACATCCCCACCCACATTTCGCTCAATTTACATAACTTATTCTCAGGACCAGGAAAACATATTGTCTCCCGCTTAGATTTAAAATAAAGGGAGGTTTCTCACTGATCAGCTCTGGCCAATCCGATGGCTTCCAAACAAAGGTTACCTTCCCATAGACCACACCTTTCTTCCTGTCCTCCAGGCCCCGCCCCGCCGGAGGCTGTCTCCCTCACCTGTGTGCACTCGCAGGTGCACTTTGAGGTGGTGCGCTGAACGAAAAGATTTTCCGCAGAAGGGACAATCCTTGCCCGTGGCCCCCCGGCCTCCTTCAGGCCGGGTCCCTCCAACCAACAGCCCGTTCTCTTCTGCAATACACATGCCAAGGAGGAGTCAGAAGAGCCCTTCGTCCTCTCTAGGCCACGCGCCCCACACCCAACTGACCACCCCCATGAAAGACTGCTTCCCCTCGGGTACACAGCAAGTTGAAGGGAGACTGAGGGGTTGAATTTTTAGTGTCCTCAGATAACAAAAGTTCCAGGAAAAAAAAAAAACTCAGTAGAAATAAAAGGTCTTTTCTACAAGTAAGCTGCAGCAGGGAAGTGGTTGGCATTAGTCAGCTAAGAACGAGGGATACCGGGAGAGAGAAGGGTCCCCACGTACCCTGCGTGGTGGTTGATCTTGCCTGGGCCCCGACAGAGGGCGCAGAGTGCCCTGGCCCCTCTCCGGGGCGCGAGTGCAGGGAAGCCAGAGGGCCCAGCGACCTGCCCCGGGCCCAGGTCTCCTCCTCTGCCTCCACCACCTCCTCTTCCTCCTCTGGCTCCTCCGTGCGATGCCGGCGAGCCCGGGCCGGGAGAGCAGAGGGCAGTGGGCGGAATCCTCCGAAGCTGCGGCCGGAGCCGGGCTCAGCGCCCTCGCCATTGGGCCGGCCTTCGCCAGCTCGTAGGCTCAGGTACCCCAAGAGGCTCGTGGGCTCACGGCGTTCAGCAGGGGTAGGCGCCGGCGCCAACAGGAGCGCTGGCCCCAAAGGCTCATAGGCCAGCAGACCCAGATCAGGAGGCTGGGGTGCCCGGGTCTGCCCCGAACCGGGGCCCGGGGCACGCAGTGGACCCAGCTTGCTGGCATGCACCTTCATGTGGTTCTTAAGGAACCAGGGCTCCTTGAAGCAGCGGCCACACACAGGGCACGCATGATCAAAGGAAGCCTTGTGCTTGCGCATGTGGCCCTTGAGAAACCAGGACTGTGTAAAGCTCTGGCCGCACACTTGACAGCGGAACTCCGGGGGCGCGGGAGGCTCCTCGGGAGTGGCAGGAGCGGGAGCCGGGGTAGCCTCATGTTCAGGCTGGGGCTCCGGCTCGGGGACCGATCTGGGTTCAGGCTGGGGTGGAGGCTGGGGTTGGGGCGCAGCGGAGGCGGCCGCCAGGGGGCGTTCGGGAGCCCCGTGGGCCGTCAGGTTGTGATGAAGCAGCTCCTCCTCCTGGCTGGAGCCGAAACTGCACAGGCTGCACTTCCAGGGCCTGTGCAGAATGTGCAGGTGTCGTTCGCGCTCCGCAGAGGTGCGAAACTTGCCTTTGCAGTAGGGGCAACGGAAGGCCGAGGAAGGAGCCTGGGGCCGCGCTGGGCCCTCGGCGGCAGGGGGCGTCTGCATGGACCCCGAGCTGTGCGCTCTCCCCAGTCGGGCCTCGCGCAGCAGGGCGCGCTCTTCCAACTCCAGCAGCAGGCGTGCGGCGGGGCTGCGCGGGCGTCCCGGCTGGTGCGTGCGCAGGTGCGAGCGCAGCAGAGCCCGCTGCGCTGCGCGGTGGCCGCAGTGCGGGCACTGGAAGGCCTGGGAGCCTGGGTGCGCCCGCAGGTGCAAAGCCAGAATGGAGTTGAAGCGGAAGCGCTTCCCGCAGACGGGGCAAGGGAAGCGCCGTTCGCCCGTGCGACTCTCAGACCAGCTCACGGATCCCATTCCCGGCGACCCCGAGCTCGCGCCTGGCCCGTTGGAGTAGCGCTGCAGATCCAGCTCACCGTCGAAAGCTGGCGGCGACGGCGCTGAGTGGCCGCCTGATGCACGGGGACGTGAGCCCTGTGGAGAAAGACATGGACAGAGCAAAGGGTGGAGAATGGAGAACTGGGGAAGAGGGGAGAGGGGACCAGAACACGATGGAAGATGGGCACAGGCCTGAACGACGACGTGGGCCGCTCACCTCGGGAAATTGGGGGATGGATGGGAATTGAGATGTTGGAGCCACAGAGCAACCGATGAGAGATCAGAGAAAGAGATAGGCGTGGGGAGAAAGTATGTAGTTTTAAGTACTTGTTGAGGCCAGAGCTTCACTCACCTCCATGGACCCCCTTCACATTCTTTGGTTCTGGGGAGTGCAGGGAAGAGGAGGAAAAGCTGCTAATGAAGGCAACAGGTTCTGAGGAGCTAAAGCGAGAGAGAGACAGATTTGAAGGAAAAGATGAGCCCTGATTTTCAGCGGTGCAAAAAATCACCCTCTACCCCAGAATCTTAGCACCCTGTATTCCTAAAACCTATTCCCTTCTCTCTACTTGCATCCTGAGGCACTGGGGCAGCTGTACTCAGAAACTGAACCCTTTGACTTGCCAAGCACACGAAGCTCCCTGATAACCCAGATTTCTTCCCCAAATAAGATGTTTTAAATGTCTGAGTCCAGAACCACTACCACTACCACCCCACTCCCTGGTGGTAGGGAAACCATCACAGTATAGCCCTCTCCCATTTGGGTTGTGTTGTGCAGCATGATGAACAAATGAGGTGAGCCTGCCATGGTCTCCAGTTATCCAAGTATAGGACCAGTTGCTCTCAGACCCTGAACTGACCAGCCAGCCAAACATCCTTCCAGGTTCCACACTGCTTCCCTCTGCCTGTCTTTCTGTCTTTTCCCCCCTCATTCTCCCTCCCTCCGCCTGGATTCCTGATCCATTCATTTCCATTCATTACAGAGACTCATTCATGCATGGGAGAGAAACACCTCCCAGCAGCCTGAGTCTGAAGACAGACAGAGGGGGAGGGGCATGAAGGGGGAGAGAGCCAGAGGGAGAGGGAATGAAGAGAGAGTTGGGGGAGGAGTGGAAGTTAAGAGGCATGGCCAGCCTGGGGAAGGGGTTAAAAACTGCAAAAATTGTATAGGATTCATCCCCTTGTTTCAAACCTTGAAGCCTGTAGTATGATGGGGCATCTGAGCCCCTTTGTCCAGGGCTGTTCCGAGGCAGGCTTTCCTCCTCTCTGCAGGGGAGAGGCTCCCTCACACAAGAGGAGGATTACACTGGCTCTGAGCTCAAGAGCCTGGAGTGAGGGATGGGGGGCGGGGCTGGGCCATCTGCACAGATAGGGGCTCAGCACATGCTCTGAATAGGAAGGGGTTAAAATTCTCCAGGCAAAAATTCCCTAGGCCTGGGACGTGCAGACTACAGTGCTAAGGAAGGAAAAGAGCACTGAGAGGAAGAGTATGGGGTTGGGGGGGTGTTCCTGATTCTAAGCTGCAGAGGAGATCAGCCTTAGGACTTAGAAGCAACCCCAGAATTAAGATTCATGGAAATAGGCCTGAGAGGATGACCAGAAGTTGTCCAGTCTACCTTTTGGCCTCCATATAGGATTGTATCTGGTCAAGACTGGATGAATGTAGGCCTAACCTATTTTTTTACAGAAGATAGAAAGAATATTTGAGATACAAAGAACTTCCTTACATTATGCATTATGAAACTGAAATGGGTTACTGAGAAAGAAAAGGATTCAAGAATTACTTAGCTTAAGAATCTTTAACAGAAGAGAACTGGGCCAAGAGTCAGCCCTGCTTATCAGGAGAGAAAAGGCTCTGGAGGTCCAACGCTTCCTTCATTTTCAACATGTAGTGGATGTGGTAAGATTCCATGAAGGGGAAGGTACCTGTTACATGCAGAATCTGGGCTATGGTAGTATAATTAGCAAAAGATTAATTAACAAAGTGTTTTTGTCCAAGGGTCACTAGATGACCTCCACTACCATTTAATATGTTGTCTTTCTGTAGCTCCAAACTAGAGTACCCACTCTCATCCTCTGAGTTGTCCAAATAAACTCCCTTCCTGGGAATGAGACCCTCTCTGGGCTCACTGAATAGTTATAAAAGGTGAATTATAGGGCCGAGGGGTACTAAGGCTATTGTGGACCCAGTATAAGCATTAATAGCCCTATAGCCTTCAGTAAATCACTTAACTTACTAGTTTACTCATCTGTAAATAAAATAAGGGGTTTGGACTAATTTACCTTGTAAGTCCCTTCCAGCTAGAAGAAAAGTTTTGTGGTTCTGTGTCACAAGACTCTTCTGGACCCCAGAGAGATGTTAAAACAAATGGCCATTCCTTCAGTACCATGGAGAGTGCAGTGGGCTACCAGAGAAGCCACTTTGGCCACCTCAGTACCACAGATAGAGCTATGAAGAGCCAGAGGGGCCACGTTTGCCATTTTAGCATCACAGATAAAGTACTGAGAAAAGCTAAGGCTTTTTTTTTAATTCCTATCTGGGAACCATCGAAAAAAACCCAGTGGTACCAGAGGGATTATTTTGGCCTTTGGATATCACTGAAAATAGACAGAGGTAATAGAAAATAGATGTTAACTAGAAGAATTTTAATTAGCTATAAGGAGTGTCCTGACAGTCACAGTTTGTACATCCTGGAATGAGTTACTGAGGCATCATATTTGGGTCCATCACATTCTGTTGCTCTCCTGGGGATTCCCGGAACATCCTGGTGTACAGCCAATCTGGTATATTCAGAGGAAGCAGATGGCAGGGAGAGGGGGAGCTGGGAATACTGCATGGTCATAGCTGACTAACCTACGCACACATACTCTGATTCTGAGAAGATTCTAGGGCCCCTAAAACTGTCTATAGGATAGTAAGCAAAAGGCTTAATGGGGAGCTGGCCTTATATCCAAGATAGGAAAAGTAGGAATAGGGCAAAGCCCCCACTACCACTACCATCACCACAAAACAACAACAAATCCTCTTTTCACATAGCAGGTTCCAGGATGAAAAAATAGTAATATACAAGAAATTCCAAACTGAAGCTGAATTGCCCAGCAGGAAAAGTTTCCCCAGAAGATGGCCTAAATCAACAAAACTCATTTGAGAGATTTTCCTAGACTCAGTCAAAATCTCCTGAATCAAGCAGGGCCTGTGGTTCAGTGAGTAGAGTGCTGGCCTCATATACCAAGGGTGGTGGGTTCAAACCCAGCCCTGGCCAAACTACAACAGAAAAATAGCCAGGCGTTGTGGTGGGCACCTGTAGTCCCAGCTACTCCAGAGGCTGAGGCAAGAGAATAGCCTAATCCCAAGAGCTGGAGGTTGCTGTGAGCTGTAGTGCCACGGCACTCTACTGAGAGCAACAAAGTAAGACTCTTTCTCTTAAAAAAAGAAAAAAAAAATCCTGAATCATCTTCATACAAAACCAGGTTCCAGGTGTCTGATCTCGTGATTTTTTTCTCAATAATGGAAAGCACTCACAGGGACTGAGATTCTACAAACTGACTTGGAACCTAGGTCATGCATGTATTGGCAGAGGAAAATAATCAGTTTTCTATAGTCAGCCCTTAAACACCACCACGAGACTTGGCTAGATAGTAGCACTAACCTACTTTCCACCTCCACTGGGAATCAGGGGTTATTTTGCCCTTATTTAGATTCCATAGGGATGCAGGGCCTGGGATAGGGATCAGAAATCTTTCAAAACCAACAGGCCAATTATCCTTACATACTAAAACAGCACTGGTGGGAAGGGGGATGTGGACCACCAAACCTTACTGAGTAGTGAATGATGGAATGGTTGGGGAAAAGATTTAGAAGCATCTGCTAAGGGACTACAAAGATTGTCCCTCAAGCCTTATGCTTCAAAAAGGTTTAAGGTCAAAGTGAAATGGGCAGAGGCTCAGGACTTCTGGGGTCTGACTATAACTAGGTCTCTGTCTCTGGTCATTTTTAATACTTGATGTTTTTCCCTTTGTTGAAAAACCTATGCCTCCCAAGTCTGCTAACAATTATGATTGCCACTGAAGTAGATGGGGTAAAAAGGAAAGAGAACTTCTTAGGTGGTCTAGAGTCAAGACTACCTTCATCACACAAAAAGTTGTTCACTTTTATGGTCTCTTCTGCATGGCCCTTTGCACCTCACTGCTCAGATATCTTCTCCAAACCCACCATATTCCACAGCTTGCCTGCCTTTTATACCTAGCTCTTAGTAAACCTTCCTTCTCCCACTCATTCTCCTGAGTTGGGAGCATGGAACCTCAGTCATAAACTCCACAGACAGCATGAAGGAAGGAAAGAAAGTACACCTGCTCACCTGGTGCCAACCCACCGTGGTGAATCTTATCTCAGAGGCATGTCCTAACATGACCCCAATTCTGAAAGTTCTAGAGGGCTTGGATTGGGGGAGGGGGCCATGTTGCCAGCCCTAACTCCCCTTAACTGGAGCTGACCCTAGAAAAGTCAGTCTTGGCACCCATAGGAGCTTCATTCCTTAGACTGGGAAGTTGGGGGGGAGGAGGGTGGGCAAGAGAGACTCTGGGAAAATCCCCCTCCCAGAACTAGGTTGGCAAGTAGGGTAGGACCTACGATTCCACCTGAGAGGTTTTCCCAGCAGCACCTCGGACCCCTCCGGGGAAGATAAACCAGAAGGATGATAGGGGGCAGGGTTGGAAGATAGGGAGGCCAGGGCTCAGCTACCCCTGGCCAGGAGAACAAAAGCTGAGTTACAGCCGCCTCCGCCGCTGCCGCCGGCCGAGCTCTTTGTGACACTTTGTTTGGGACTCAGAGAGGGAAGCACCCCCCATCCTTTCCCCTCCTCCCACCCCCCCGCCGTGCTCCCGGAGAGTTTGGGTTCCTTCTCCCTCCCCCACCAGCCCTACCTGGGCTAGGGGGTGCGCATCCAGTCAGGCTGGAGCCTCAGCCGCCCCGCACCCCCCAGGCCCCTCGCGCCCTGCCTTCGGGCCCCTACAAAGACACTCACCACCCCCGCCCCCACCCCGGTTGGCCCTTCCCCTTTGGTGTCCGCTCCCCCAGCTCTTCCACCTGGCCCCCCCTCTCTCGGGCCCCCCCTAGCTCTCCAGGCTTCCGAGGCCGCCACCCCCACCCCGCCCCCCCCCAGGAGCTCTGGGCGAAGTTTGCTTGGGGCCGAGCCGGCGCCCCTCCCCCGCCCCCGCCCCCTGCACCTGCTCCGAGCCGGGCGCGCGGAGCAAGCCCCCCCTCCGGGAGGGGGGAGGGGGTCGGAGGCGGGGGCCGGGTGGCGGACGTGGGGGGGGGCCGCGAGTGGGGGGAGCGGCTACTCACGAGCCCCGGGCGGGCGGCGGCGGAGCGGGCGGCGGCGGCGGCGGCGGGCGGCGGGCCGGCGGCGCGGGCGTCAGCGTTACGTGGGGCCGGGGGAGATGCGCCGGGCCCCGGCCCCCCCGCCCCCGGCCCGGCCCCCGCCCCCTCCCCGGTCCCCCGCCCCCGGCCCTGGCCCGCATTGTGTGCGGCGGGAGGCGGCCCGGCCATTAGCATGCGGGGGGCGGCGCGGCGGGGCTGGGAGCCGCGCGGGAGCGGGGTTCTGGCTCCGGGAACAGGGAGCTGGGGACCCCGGGAGCCGCGAGAGGCGGCCGCCAGGGGCGGGGTGCGGGCAGTTTGGAGACGGGGGGCGCTGTCGGTGGGAGGGAGGAAGGGAGGGAGCGGGGGTGGGGCGCACAGACGATTCCTACAGGAGACTGGAAGAGATTTTGAAAGGTCATCTCGTCCTTCCCCCAGCCTCCAAGCAGCACTGCCCCTCCCACCCTAAACCCGGACATACCAGGGAAGGAGTTGGCTCTGCCGCTCTTTCTGCCCCAACATGCACAGACTCGGGAAGTTCTTCCTGGGGTTTTATCTCAAAGCCTCTCCCTTACAATTTCTGTCTCTCTTTGGGGGGAGGAGGAGGGGCGATTATAGAGATAGTTAATGTCGGCCGTATAAGAAACATTATTTAAAGTTACTCTTCGGTCCTTTCTGTTCTTGATAAACAGTTCCCGCTCCTTCCTCTCAAATTCTCTTTTCCATTCCTCAAGTCACTTTAATGGCTCTTCAATACAACAAATATTTACTGAGTGCTTACTAAGTACCAAGCACTGTGCTCAGCGCTGTGGGGGATGCACAGATGAGAGGGATGTGCTCCCTTCCTTGAGGAGACTAACCTAGACGGGGTTATAAACTTATAAGTAGTATATTCAGATTCAGTCAATATTTACTGAATGCCTGCGCACATATTTAATCCTTACAATAACCTTCTATAATATTAGTCCTCACAGGTAAGGAAAATGAGGCTCAAGGAGTCTCTCTACTGGCCTGCAAACTCAGGGATCTTCAGTGCAAGCCCAACATCTCACATGACCAAGAAATAAAATTAATCCACATGAGGACTGAAGAGTGAGGTGTGGACACACAGCAGTTCCCAGAGAGTGTGGGGATCCGGCATCCCTTTAAAATGTGATCCATACTTCCCAGGAAAGACAAGAGCAATACTGGGCCTCATTGATGTTGGCTCAGCACTGAGCAGGGCAGAAGTGAGTTATAAGGGCCATTTGCCTACCAGACCCCTGCCTCCTGGTACTAACTCTCGGGGGTCTTCTAGCTATCTTCTTTTATTATCAATAATAATAAATGATAGTAATGATGGCCACTAACATTTATAGAGCACTTATAGCGCCCATTGCTAGACTAATCTGGTTGATGAATTTTCTTTTATAATGCTCAAGGCAACTCCTTGAGATTGGTATTATATTAAGTAAACTTCCCTTTACAGATAAGGAAAGAGAAAGATTAAGCAACTTCCCAAGGGCACCCCTATAGATCTGGAATTTGAACAAAGGTCTGGTTGCCTCAACTTCAGGCTCTGCACCAAAATGGGCCTTTCCTGTCTTTGCTCTATAGACTATACATTTGGGGGCCCAGCTGGTTTTGCTTCCTACTGTAGAAATAAATGTCCTTAGGTTAGCTTCTGAATAAACCCTTTAGTATATGGGCATCAGTGTGACCCCATCAGGCACCACTAATGATTAATTCACTCACTGTGAATTAACAATTGTTAGCCCTTTTTATCAGAGGGCAAACTAAGGTTTAAATAGTTAGAATAAGTATCCAAGATCACACAGCTGGGAAATTGGCATGGGTAAGATTTTAGTACAGGCCAGTCTGGTTGCAAGGCACCTTTTCTTTCAAAAATAGTAATTGTTGCAATAGTATCCTTCCCCAAACTGACCAGATGAATACCATCTTCCATATATGTCTAGTTGCAGGTTATCACTGAGTCAAAAATAATCCTCACTATAAACAGGGTTTGCCATCTATTTAGTCAGTGATCAATTCAGAATAAATTAAGGTGACCAGACGTCCTACTTTTGGCAGTACAGTCCTGATTTTTAAGAATTTGTCTTGCATCCCACACCATTTTTAAAAAGTCCCTTTTTTTGGAAAGAATGCACGACAAGCTAGGGAACGGCAGGAGAACGGGAAGGGAATAGACAGTTTTCAGCTGTCATGTGGCTATTTCACCAGGATAGTTTTATATTATTTTTGTTAATTTTAGAATGTTAAACTTTAATAATAACAAATAATTGTTGAGAACTGATTATCGAGAACTGCTTATCAAAGTTCACACTGTTGATCAGTTGTTAGAATTCCACCACCATTGTTTGGATTTAACGAACAATGGCATTTTTTGGCATTGGCCACCACGAAAACATTTTGGAACTGTCTCTCAGACCAAACACATCATACTGCATGCTAGTGCTAGTTAAACAAGTGATGTCAACAAATCAGCTATTCAGATAATTTAGGGAAGTAATTTATTTATTTATTTCATGCATTTAGCAGACAGTACTCATATTATTTACATTTTATAGCGGCGGCAAAAAGTCTAGCACCAGCCTTGAAAATGACAATTACGACTTATGGGGTATCATTATTAAAAAAATAGACTGATAAGGAAAAGGTTAAATCTTGAGCATCAGCAAAAATCACAATAGAGAACAAATGGTTAGAAATATTTCATCATTTTGAAACAAACCATGTTCCATACAATAATGCACTAAAAGTTGTGGGATTTGCGCTGTCCCTACCAGGAACTAATGCTGCAACTGAATACGTTTTTTTCTACAGTAAATAAAGTGTGGACATCAGAAATATCACAATTAAGTGTTGAGACTTTGAAAGCCATTTTATGTGTGAAATATAATTTAACAAATTCTTGTGAAAAATTTCATGACCTTTTAAACAACAATAGCAATCTACTAAAAAAAATACACTCAAATGAGAAATGTGCCAAAGAATAAAATACTATACATAATTTG
>CAUYQV010079189.1:0-70807 GCA_963574575.1 Galagoides demidoff
GAGTACATTGGATACTTTTTCTTCCATTCTTGAGATACTTTGCTAAGAAGAATATGTTCCAGCTCCATCCATGTAAACAAGAAGGAGGTGAAGTCTCCATCTTTCTTGAAGGCTGCATAATATTCCATTTCATGGGAGAAGATATTTGCAGGTTATGTCTCCAACAAAGGTTTAATAACACCCAGCTGTTTTTTTGGTTGTAGTTGTTATTGTTTGGCAGGCCTGGGCTGGATTTGAATCCACCAGCTCTGGTGTATGTAGCTGGCGTCTTAGCCACTTGAGCTACAGGCGCCACCCAAGAATGATTTCTAAATCTTTAAATGGTAGATCAGAAAATTAAAAGAAGAATAGTATTTCATGACACCCGAACATTATATAAATTCAAATTTCAATGTCCATAAACAAGTTTTGTTGTAACACACCATGCTCATGTGTTTACATACTGGCCATAGCAGCTTCTGTGCTGCAAGGGCAGAATTGAGTAGTTGGAAGAGAGACTGTAAAGCCCACAAAAACCCTGAAATATTCACTAATTGGCTCTCACACTATCTGGAACTGTAAGGGACCTTGCCAGAAAAAGTTTGCTGACCGGTGATGAAGATATTTCCTACTTCCCTTCGGGTCCCTATCTCAACCTGGGAAGTCTTTGTCCCTGTGCCCAGCCTAGGATAGGATTCCTCTCAGATAAGCAAAATTTTCTGTTTACCACTCAACCACTTCCCTCAGGGCAGGGATAAGTCCATGTTATTTTCACTGCATCCCCAATGCCTCAAATGGAGCCTGAAACAAACTGGGTAATCAATAAATATCTGTTGCATGGCCAGGCATGGAGGCTCTTGCCTCTCATCCCAGCACTCTGGGAGGCCGGGGAGGGTGGATTGCCTGAGCTCCCGAGTTCAAGACCAGCCTGAGCCACAGCCAGAACCTGTCTCTACTAAAAACCAAAAAACTGAGGCAAGGACGCCTGTGGCTCAAGGAGTAGGGTGCTCGCCCCATATACCGAGGTGGAGGGTTCAAACCTGGCCCCAGCCAAAAACTGCAAAAAGAAAGAAAGAAAGAAAGAAAAACTGAGGCAAGAATTGCTTGATTCTGAGTTGGAGGTTGCTGTGAGCTACAACACCACACTCTACCCAGGGTATTAGCTCGAGACTCTGTCTCACAAAAAAAAAAAAAAAAAAAAAAAAAAAATCTGTTGGACAAATGAATAGCATTTCTGACTTCTGCTCAGTTAAAGAGATAAAGATGTTCAAATGTGCAGCCCAGAGAAAAGGAGGTTCCTCCAGGGAGACTCAGAAGAGACCTGCCATCCTTGTGGAAAGCCCGAGGAAAGCCAGCTCTGCCCCTACCTCCGGCCACAGGGTTTGAGAGCTGCAGGGGCCTTTGGGAATTGGGTTGGAGACGGGAGACGTCTATATGAACGAGGCCTCAGAGTTCGGAGAGAATAAGGTGAAAAAAAGGTCTCCCAAAGTGATAGTGGTTGAAATATTTTAACTGACAGGATTTGGAGTTTGGGGCAGTAGGTTGCCGTTGGTTGGTTCACATTCTTAATTACTTTATACTCACAGATAAAGCAAGGTCCCTGGGGAGGCAGCCGCTAGCATCACTACCATCAGCCTTGCTCATTCACAAAGCATCTCATGGTGAAAATTACCTCCAAAACAACCCAGGGAGGATTCTCTCTCACCCTCCTGTCCTCTTCATTCTCTGCATGACGAGATTATGATTATTTTGATAACATCAGCTGTGCTGTTTAATGTTACTCTGAGCAGCATCCTAAGAAGTTTTCTGAGTGCCATAAGGAAGTCCCAGCTCCAGGCAGGGCTCCCAGGGCTGTGTAGGGAAAGGTCTTGCCATTAGCCTATATTTAAAGGCAGCTATTGATTATAACCAGCAGGATAAAATTTCTTTATGAAACTTTGCCCCTGACACTTATAGGTTGATTCAACTAGAACGAACAGAAGCTTCTTTGAAAAAATAATTTAGTTCAATCTAATTCACCAAAATTTTGCAGTGATCATGCAGAAGACATGGTTCTGTGCCTGTGGCAGTGTGAGTGACAGCACAAAGATCTGACAGTCACAGCGTGTCCACGAGGAGAAATCTTTCTGTGGTCCAAATAACATCTCTTTTTAAAGAAGGAGCTTAGAGGACAACCTTTCTCCAATGTTGCAGAATATGCCCAGAAACCCAGTGAGAAGAAAGAGGGTATGTGCTATAAAGAAGCATGTACCTAATTAGGCTGGGCACAGTGGGTCAAGCCTGTAATCCCAGCGCTCTGGGAGGCCAAGGCAGGGAGATTGCCTGAGCTCATGGGTTTGAGAGCAGCCTGAGCCAGAGCAAGATCTCGTCTCGAAAAATAGCAGGGTGTTGTGGCGGCGCCTGTAGTCCCAGCTACTTGGGAGGCTGAGGCTAGAGAATTACTTGAGCCCAAGTTTAAGGTTGCTGTGAGCTATGACATTACAGCTCTCTACAGAGGGCAAAAAAGTGAGACTCTGTCTCAAAAAACCCAAAAAAACAAAATACAAAAAAACCCCCAAGAAGCATGTGCTTGCCCCACTGCTCAGCTGCCCTGAGACTCAGGCCTACATTTCTCTGACTCTCTCAGATGCTCTCCGGAAGATTGCTGGATCTGATCTCCAGGCAGTGGTGTTTAACTACTGGTTGAGGAGGGGATGGAGCTGATTTGTAGCATTTGTCATTAGCATTTGTCACTCCCCCCTTAGCTGATATCAAGCTCCCAGTGTGACAGCAACCATCCCACAAAATTCCTGAAAATGTAATGCCCAGCTCCAGTGAGCCACTTCCAGGGCACTCTGAATGGAGTCAGGACTTAGGACCCCTGATGTACCTGTTTGCCTGTGATCGCCACCCCAGGGGCCTTCATTCCAAGGGCCATCTTCTTAAGGGCTGAACCTCTGGTCACAAACCTGAGGCTTGGTGTGGATGACCAGGCCTAGGCAGTCCCTTGACTGGGTCTGGATCAGGCTGGCCAGATCCTGGAATGTTTCTCTGAATGCTTTGGGTAGAGGTGGGGGTCAGGGGGGGCAGAGGGTGCACAAAGGGTCCCCTCCCAGGTCTGGTGGAAAACCTCAGATTGGCCCATTTTGTGCCTGATCTTTAGCTCAATGTGCATGAGAATGGGTCAGTGGCAGGTGGCCTCAGGGTGGGCATGAATAGTGGTAATTGTCCCCATGTCAAAAGGATGAGCCAGGAAACAGGACCAGGACTGGAGGAGGGGTGGGGGTGGGGTGCAGCTCTCAGTGAATTAGGCCTTTTCTGTAGATTCCATAAGGCTACATAATGAGCTGCTTTTTTCAGCTCAGCTACTGCTCTGACCTCCCAGGGGCCAGAGGATGGGGTCAACCCTCCCTCAATTTAACCTGCTCTGCTTTTGTTTATCCATTATTGCTCTGAGGGGAGAGACTGTTATGTCTGCTGGAGAAAGAGAGAAGAGAGGGTTCATCTATCCTGCATCTGACCCCTTCCACAAGGAGTCACACTTCTCCGAGCTCAGTGTCCCTGTCTGTGAAATGGAGACCGGAACAACCCCAGCCTCACAAGGCTGCTGCCAGGACTGAGGGAAACCATGCTGATGGCTGCCTGGTGTGCCTGGTGTCGGCTGAGTAAAGCACCCAAGGAAAGGGAACTATTACTTTTCTGATTTCTGGCTAAGGCCCCAGCACAGCCTGCACCATGACTAAGAGTATGACCCTGGGCAAGCCCCTTCTCTCTCTCTCCTTGCCTCCCCCTCCCTTGTCATCAGGGAAATGTGAGTATTCATACTGTGTCCTCCCTGCCTCCCAGGGACGGGAGGATTAATGAGATAATGTGAGAAGCTGGCTGCTCTGGGGAAGAAAGGTGTTATGTACATGGAAGGTGTAATTATTATCCTGTAACTACATGAATGTTTAGATTGTACCTATCCCGGCAATTCCAAGGGGCTTTGACAAGCATGTTGTCTCAAGCTGGAAATCAGTCCAAGGGGTGGGGACAGCTGAAAGCTTTTCTCTGCTTCTGACTCTAGGTACCCTGGAGCCTCCCAGAGGAGGCTGAGTCCATGCTCCAGGCGTCAGGAGCTCTGTGGGTGCAGTGGGGCAGGAATCACCTGAGGCTCCACAGCCAGGACCCTGGGAAGGCTCAGGGCAGACTGCATAGATCATTTGAGCTGGATGGAAATCTAGGCATGAGCATAGCAATTTTGCAGCTGGCAAAGACTTCAGTATAGGGTTTAGCAAATTATAGTCTTACTTGGTATGTCCTGCCCTGTCCCTGGTGTTTCAGTCTCCTGCTCCCCTCTGACTGTCATCACCAAGAACACCATCTTTGTCATACCTTCAGAAGTACTGGGAAGGAAGAGCCCTGTGCTGGGTGCTGGCTTTGGCTGCATCAGCATTTAGAATTGAAAACAGCCACTCTGGTTCTCCTTCCCAGATAGTTTCCCTCCTGAAATAGCATGTGGGGGTTGGGGGGTGGGCAAAGAAATGGATGTGAGGCACCCTCCTGGCAGCTCTTGGGGAAGGGAAGATTAGGAGTGAGATCGAGAATGGAGAAGAAGTGGGAAAGTAGGGTCCCAGAATGTTCTTTATCCAATCAGAAATGGTTGGGAGTTGGGGGTTGGATCTTGGAATTACATCTTGGCCCTGCCGCTTGCTAGCCTCTTGACACTGGCAAGTGGTGTATCCTCCCTGCGTCTCAGGCTTCTTATCTTGTGAAGGGTCAGTGTGATGATCAAGTGAAGGAACACATGTAAAGCACCAGGGTCTGGAGTGCAGTGTGCCCTGCACGTGTCTGTGATTGGTTAAAACTGATTCTCTACCATTCCTGTGGGCGGTGTCCCTCAGTGGGGCTGTCCAGAGAATTCCTCTGGGACAGACTTCTTGAACATTTAGCCTTTCCCTCCTAGCCTTTCACAGTCAGAAGAGTGGGGAGCCTGCGCATAGCCACAGATGCTCCTGAACTTGAGGCTGTTCCCGTTCTTCCACTTAGTGCATTGGGGTTGCTATAACAAAATACCTAGAATGGGTAACTTATAAACAATAGGAATTTATTGCTCACGGTTCTAGGAGCTGGGAAGTCCAAGATTAAGATCAGTCTACATGGACCTACTGGATTTGATGTCTGGTCCACTTCACAGAGGGGCGGTTGTGGCTGCATCTGCACATGGTGAAAAGGGTGAGTGAGCTCTCTGGGGCCTCTTTTATGAGGGCACTAATCCCTTTCATAAAGGCTCCACCCTCTTGAGCTAATCATCTCCCAAAGCCCCCACCTTCTTGGGGCTTATGTTTCAACATAAGAATTTTGTGGGGACACAAACATTCAGACTGTAATACCCTCTATCAGAAGAAGTTTATAGAAACTATATAAGGGGAGGTGAGAAAAACCAGTCTGTTAGAAAAGACCCGAACAAAGTGGCTCATTAGTGGACTGTGGAATCCAGGCTTCCAAACTGCAGTGATGGTGACAGCGATGAAGACAACAGTATAATTAAATACAGTCATTAATTTTTACTTTTTTTTTTTTTTTTGAGGCAGAGTCCCACACTGTTGTCCAGTCTAGAGTGCCTAGCTCACAACAACCTCAGATTCCTGGGTTCAAGCAATCCTCCTGTCTTAGCCTTCTGAGTAGATGAGACTACAGATACCCGTCACAACACCCAACTATTTTTTCTATTTTTAGTAGAGACAGGGTCTTGTTCTTGCTCAGGCTGGTCTTGAACTCTTGACCTCAAGAAATCCTTCCCCTCAACCCTCCAGAGTATTAGGATTACAGGTGTAAGCCACCTCACCTAGTCTACAACCTTTGGTTTTAAACTGTTTTTACAGTTTAAAATTGGAAAACGATGGAGCTGAATTATAAACTTTGGGGTCCCTCTTCCAACTTCTAACTTCCCCATTCTGTAGTTCTACCTGGAAGCGCACAAGAGAAATTGTCAACTAGGGACTCGGAGGATGTGCCTTCCCCCTCCCCCCACTCTCTCTCTTGCATAAAAGGATGTGCCTTGCATAAAAGGATGTGGTCCTTGAGTAACTGTTATGAGGGTGTTTTCACAAGGTAGTAAGGAAGCGACCACAAATTTTGGGTCATCGTGGAGCTATGAGGATAGGATTGGGTATATGTACAGCATTGATTTAAAATACTCACCGGGAAACTTGCAGGCCACTTAACAAGGATATTCAGGTGCTAGGAAAATGTAAGTCATTTAAGCTTTTGTGATTTAATAGAAATATCCCCTCCAGACAATTTAAATTCTTTTTCCTATGGTTCTATGCTCACCCAACAGCCTGTGGCTCTCTATTGAGAAAGAAGAATTCTGATATATACTCAATCTGCCCTGCTGCTGAGAGGAGCCACCTGACATTTCAGTGGGTTTAGGTCTTTAGGAGCCAATCACTTTTCAATGATTGTTGTGATCATTGGGGTTGAGAAATGAGATCTTAACTCAGAATGATACCCTCCATGTGAGCCTGGTCTCCTGAGCCATCAGTTCAGACATCTGTGCCCATGGCCAGTCCTGGATCTGAACAACACAGGCCACGTACACAAGTGTCTGAAGTCTCTGCTCAACAGGTCCAGGAAAACACCTGGATCTGCAGCTACTATTTCATGCTGAGTGAGCTGAGCTATAAGGGCTTATCATGAGGGGAAGAGGGGTGGAAGGTGACAGAGGACAAGGGAAGGGGCAGATGCATTGTTTTTTGAGACAGAGCCTCACTCTATTGCCCAGGCTGGAGTGGCAGGGTGTCAGCCTAGCTCACAGCAACCTCGAACTCCTGGGTTTACACAATCCTCCACCTTCAGCCTCCTGAGTAGCTGGGACTACAGATGCCCATCATGACATGAGCTAATTTTTTCTATGTTTAGTAGAGACAAGGTCTTGCTCTTATTCAGGATAGTTTAAAACCTCCTGAGCTCTGGTGGCTCCCGTAGCTTAGTTGGTAGGGTGCTGGCCACATACACCAAGGCTGGCAGGTTCAAACCCGGCCTAGGCCAGCTAAAACAACAGTGACAACTGCAACAACAACAAAAAGAAAATAGCTGGGCATTGTGGTGGGCTACTTGGGAGGCTAAGGCAAGAGAATTGCTTAAGCCCAAGAGTTGGAGGTGCTGTGAGCTGTGACATCATGGCACTCTACCCAGGGCAACAGCTTGAGACTCTGTCTTCAAAAAAAAACCAAAAAGACCTCCTGAGCTCAAATGATCCTCCTGCCTCAGCCTCCCACGGTGCTAGGATTATAAGCATGAGCCACTTCATGATGCATTTTATACAGTTATCTTGTCCTCCCTGGGAAGTGAGAAAATCCCAAAATGTAAACCTAGAGTGTGATAGACACAGAATAATGACATCCCAGAGATGTCTAGGCCTTAATCCCCAGAACCAGGGAATACGTACGTCATGATATGTGACAAGGGGAAATGAAGGCTGCTAGTCAGCTGACTCTAATATAAAGAGATAATCCTGGGTTACCTGGGGGAGCGCAGTGTAATTTCAAGGGATTGGGATCGTAAGAGAAAGAAGAGGCGAGTCAGAGTTGGATGACGAAGAGTGAAGCAGGCTGAACTGGTCACTGCTGGCAGTGCAGGTGGAGGACGGGGCTGTGGGCCAAGGGACACGGGCAGCTGGAAATGCCGAGGAAGTGGATCCTTCTCTACAGTCAGGAACACAGCCCTGCCCTCACTTGCATTTCAATGCAAGGAGATGCCTGCCAGACTTCTGACCTATAGAACAGAAGGAATATGTGGCAATTTGTTGAGGCAGCAACAGGAACCTGAGGCAGGGTCTCAGGGGTGAAAGGGAGAGAGGTATTGAAATGACTGTCTGCGCAGGGCTAGGATGCTGGCTCTTGACCTGGCCGCACTGAGTTATAGGTCACTGGGTCCCAGGGCCTTAGGCTAATTAACCTGGAAGTAGAAAAGGAAGGGGAGAGGGCCAGAGGTGGCTGAGAAGGCAGAAAAGGGGCGACCGGGGCAGCTCTGAAGCCTGTTGCTGTTCAGAGCCACCTCCACAGACCTGAGGTGGCCTCTCCTGCCTCTCTCCCTCCAGTGGTTTCCTCATGAGGAACAGCCCAGCCAGAGCAGTCTCTCCACCAGGAATTCACACCATCTGCTTCTCTCCACCGGACTTCACACCGTCTGTTATCCATCTGGGCCGTTTATCTCAGTGCAGACTCCTCCTGTCCCCAAATGGCCGTGTGCCTCTGTGTTCTTCTTCCATCAGGTGAGGTTGGGAGCACAGGGGAGACTGCACCGCTGAGCAGGAGTGGACAAGGGGATAGTGTGCCCCAGGGTCCCCTGGTGGAAGGTGACTTGGGAAAATAGGGCTGGCCCTGGGATGGTGACAGGGGTGGCTCCCTTCCTATATTCGCAAACTTTCCCTAGTGGGAGAGTTTGACCCCTGCATGCTGTGGGGTCAGCTATGATCCCTGTTTCGATCATTCTCAAAAGAAGAGGGAAGTTGTATTAGCTCAGGCCGTCATAACAAAATACCACAGACTTGGCTTGGCGCCCGTAGCACAGTGGTTATGGCACCAGCCACGTACACTGAGGTTGGTGGGTTCAAACCCAGTCCGGGCCAGCTAAGCAACAATGTCAACCACAACAAAAAATAGCTGGGCGCTGTGGTGGGCACCTGTAGTCCCAACTACTGGGAGGCTGAGGCAAGAGAATCGCTTAAGCCCAGGAATTTGAGGTTGCTGTGAGCTGTGACACCACAGCACTCTACTGAGGGCAATATAGTGAGACTATCTCAAAACAGAAACAAAAAAACCCCAAAATACCACAGACTAGTGACTTCAACAACAGAAATTTATTTCCTCATGGTTTTGGGGGCTCAGAGTCCAGGATCAAGGTATCAAGGCCTCTGACCTTGCTTGGGGATGACCATCTTCTCCTCTGGGTGTCTTCAGCTAGTCTGCTTTGTGTGCACACATACCCCTGTCTTTCCTAAGTTGTATGGGAGTGGGGCCCACCCTTATGGCTTCATTTTAACTTAATTACCTCTTTAAAAGTCCTGTCTCCAAAGGCGGTCACTTTCTGAGGTACTGGGGGTTAGGGCTTCAACTATGAGTTGGGGGCAAGAGACTGAGGAGAAATTTGGGCCATAACAGCAGTATGGTTAAGAGAAGTTGCTCCAAAGTTAAATCTTGACTTCTCCATTGCCTACCTGTGTGACTTTGGGCAAGTTGCTTAGCCTCTCTGAGCCCCAGTTTCCTCCTAGCTACTGTGGGATGAATAACATCTACCTCAAAGGACTTTTATGAGGATGAAATGAGATGAGGATGGAACTGCTTGGCGCAGTACCTGGCACACAGTAACTGCCCAGTGTCCATTCCTGGACAGTCAGGGATTGTCCTTTAGATCCAAATCCCTGATGGGACAAGGAGGGGGATCTGTATAGGCAGAAGCATCCTAGACCTGGTATAGAGAAAAAGCTGTAATTTGAGATGAGAACAGATTCACCCTGACGCACACCCAATCCCTATGGCCAGGATTATTTGAATTTGTCACAACAAACAAAAATTACTTCGTAGTGAGAAACAATTTTATGGAATGGGCTGGTAGGAGACAGATAACCTCATTTTACAGATGCAAAAATGGGGTTTTGGCAGGGAGTGAATCCCAGGTCACATGAATAGTAAGCATCAGAGTCAGGGCAGGCTCTGGTCTTAGGAATCTGAGTACAACAAGCATTCCACACTTGATCATTCTTTTTTTTTTTTTTTTTTTTTTTTTGAGAAAGAGTCCCAAGCCGTTGCCCTGGATAGAGTGCCGTAGCATCACAGCTCACAGCAACCTCCATTCCTGGGCTTAAGCAATTCTCTTGCCTCAGCCTCCCAAGTAGCTGGGACTACAGGCACCTGCCACAATGCCCAGCCATTTTTTGGTTGTAGTTATAATTGTTTGGCAGGCCCGGGCCGGATTTGAACCTGCTAGCTCTAGTGTAGGTGGCTGGTGTGTTAGCTGAGCCCACACTTGATCATTCTTAAACTCACATGTGTGAGTCACCAGTGGCAACTGCACTGGTAGATGAATGGAAAGATTGAGGTCAAGGGCAAAGCATTGGCTTTATGGGCAAAGAGTGGATGTGCAGGGGGTTCTGGGTGGAGAATAGAAGGAGAGAGGCTTGGAGGCTGATAATCTGGTGCTGGGTGTGGGTGTGGGTAGAAGGTGGCCTTCCAGGACCCCTAGCTTTGGGGTAGGAGTGGCAGGTAGAGTGGTTGCCTGTGAGTGGCTCTTCTGCCCTCAGCAATCCACCCCTTCACATTTTCCAAAGCTCTTTTTGGTTTTCATTAAGACCAGAGCTCACTCAGCCCACACCCAGAGTGAGCACCTTCTCCTTGCCAAGGCAGCTGTGCCAGGCCCCCTTGCAAAGGCCAGTTCTTTGGTCTTCAGACCTTTGAGGCACTGGGTATGTGTAAACTAGGTCCTGGCATTTGTTGTTGGAAACCAGAGGAGGCATGGTCAGATATTTGAAGGCCACATCAGGCAGTGGGTGATTCTAAAAGTAGCCAGAGGCCCTGCAAAACAAGCAGGAAAGAGGATAATGGCAGAGTGGGCTGTTTTAATTTTACTTTAGGCTAACCAGGGGATGTGGGAAAGGCTGGTGCCTGTTGGCTTTGTGCAGGCGCTGCACGGGTATTTTAGCCACAGTTGCTTGCAGCCCTGTTAAAACAAATGATTGTGATTAGGGGGAAAAAGTGGAGAGGAGCCTGAGTGAGCTCCCATCCACCACCCACGGGAAACAGGAGAGAAACAGAAACAGATGCTTGGGGCTGGCACCGGCATTAATGGGCAGACTGTTGTCATGCTCGACTGGTTTGGCTAGTCAGCCAGAGGGCCCCAGGAAAATAAAGGGCCTCTCCTCACACTGGCTTGTGGAGCAGCCTCAAGATCTCTGGGTTTCCCTTTGTCTTTGGGGAGCCAGCTTTTGGGGGACAGGCATTGACTGAGGAGCAGTCAGCTGTTGCTGGGGGCTGGGAGGGAGGCAGGCTGAAAACTCCCTTCCCTGCTCAACAGGAGCACCCAGGACAAATGGCCCAGGACAGGCAGGCTGGCCCCTGCCTTCCTTCTGGGGACTCTGCAGTCAGTCCTCTCCTTTCAATTCCTCTTCCCCACTCCCAGCAGAAGCACCAAGCCCATGCAGCTGTCTTTTGCTCTCTGTCACTTATGCCTCAAAGGACCAAAGTAAAGTAGGGATTTTCATGCAATGGAATTCAACTCAACAATGAGCAAGACTGAACTACCCCTCCATTCAGCAACACCAGTCAGTGTCACAAAACGTGGAGTGAAAGAAGCCAGACACAAAAGAATTGTGCTGTGTGATTCCATTTACATGGAGCCCTACAATAGGCAAAACCCATCCGCTTTAAAGTTCTAGAAGTCACAAGAGCAGTTACTTGCTTGCCGTCAACTCAGAGGGCATGAGGGGCCTCTCGGTGGCTGGCTTGATCTGGCTGTTGCATGTGTATGTGTTTGTGTCTGTAAAAATTCATCCAGCTTCTGCTTAAGATTTGTGTACTTTATAGATTCCACCTAAATGGAAAGATAAAAAGTATAAAAGGAACAAACCCTAAACAGGGTAAGCATCGCCTCCCACTGCTGTTGTAAATTGTTTGTCCCAATGGTTCCATGAGATTGCTCTTGACTTTAGGATGGGTGAGGGAGTGTTTCAACCTTATTGGCAGCCTGTTTAAATTTACTTTTCTTGAGAGTTTTGGCCTGCTAAGGCAGCAGTCTGAAGATTGTGGGGCTTCGCACTCATTAAACTAAGTCCTTTTGTATTGCTGGATACTTGAGTGGGTCTGCAGGCGTGAATCCAAGTGTGGAACACACAAATCCCATTTTGTGAATAGCCACTCCCTTCTCTAGTCTGGGTAGGCAGTTGTGGTGTGAGGATGGAGTCAAAGATGTTTCTCTTCTCTCTGTTCTACTCTCTGTATCTATCTTATGAGGGCCAGTTGGGGGGTCCTTGTCATAAGAGCAACTCCTTGCTGTGGGACTCGTGGGTATTCTCAAACCCTAGAGCCGCTGGCAACTGGCAGGTTGTTTCTCCTACCAGTTTTCCTTTCAGAACTGCTGAGCAGGCGCGAGTCACATTGATGTGTGGGTCTACACTAGCTCCCCGTCTCTGCCTAGCCACACACGGAACCAACAAGAGCAACATGAACAGAGTGCAATTACGTGAGGGTGGCCACAGAGAAGGCACAGGAGAGGCCCAAGGAGATTGTCTCTGTGTGTCCATTTCTCCCGAGGCACTGAGAGCCCTGTGCATCGCTCTGTCATTCATTTCTGTGTCTCAATAACCGACCCTCTCAGATTACTCCCGGAGAACTGGGAGGGCAGCTGAGTTTCAGGTAAGTTCCTGCCAACTGTTTCCTTGGCTGATGCTGTGGGGCAGAAGGAGAGTGTAACAACCTTCCTTCAAAGCTAGACTCCAGCTAACTCTGCCTCAGAAAAGTGCTGACACACAGCCCGGATGCGATCAGACACATTTCTTCCATTTTCTGCTGCTCTCGGTGAAAGCTACTGGTGTTTGATGAGCGGAAACAAGCCGCCCTGCTGAGATTTCCTGCCAGTGCCAAGTGTTTCTGCCAAGAGTGCTGAGCGTCCGCCATGTCGAAGAGGTATTTTGTGCTGTCTGGCAGGATGAGACGCCTCCCTACAAATCAGTGGGGCCTGTGGTGGTTCCTGGCCATTGGATAGATGCTTGAGCTTGAGCAGAGGGGTTTCATCCTCAATCCGTGTTCAAGAGGGGTATACATGTGCCTGTTTGTGTGTTTGTACATATACATCCACATCCTGAGAATGAGGCTTGTATGGAAGGGAGGGAGTCGACTCTTTCAGTGCTACCCTAAAGCTTTGTTTGGAAATACTTAACTTACCTGTACACACTTTTTGAGAAAAGAAAAATTCCCCTTGCAGGTATATTTTTCCTCCGCTTCCTGGGTTGATTTCATTTTATTCCTGATCACAAGGAGATCCAACCCGTAAGAATCTTACAAGCAATTTTTCAGCAGTGTTACTTCTGCCTGTCATTCTGTGCAAGTCTTTTTTGGAGCCAAAAGATGGTATTAGTTATCTTTACAATTCTGTGGATCATGAAGAGGCCTCCCATACTGTTGGGAAATGAAAACCTGCAGCTCGGGAGCCCGTGGATGGGGCTGGACACGCCCTCCCCTCCCACGTCCGGTGGTGTATTAATAACTGGGATAATTGCACCCATAATGATCCCAGCAACAGTAATTTCCTTGGCGTACCCAGAGCAAAGTCTGTGCGTTTATGGACAAAATGATGTGCAATTAGGGCTCTTTCTGGAACTTCCAGGCCAGATCTTCGCAATATCTCTTCTTGTGAGTCTCTGACCTCTTCCAGATGCAGGTCTGCCTGCGCCCAAACTGCTGTGAACCTCACTGGCTTTTTCTCTGTTGGGTCTGCTCTTCTTCTCTTAAATAGTTGAGAGGAGCTGTATGTCCACGGGGCAGCGGAAAGATACCACTTCTTCCTTCTGTCAACAGAGTATAATGTTACGATGTCCCAGGATGGCAGAGGGGAACAGGAATGAACTCTGCCCGTTGTCTCGGCATCATGGGACTTGCCCCAGATTTCCCTGTGGAATTTGGCTTCCCCTGAAATCTAAATGAAGACAAGAGGACAAAGGCCAAGCCACACAGCACAGCACTATGAAACTGCCCAGAAGTTGCCATGGATAAAAACTGGAATCCCCATTGGTTTTTCTATTTAAAGCACAACTTTTACTAAATACTGCAAGTTGGTCCCTGTTAAGACAATGGGCCTGGCCAAGCATCTTGTCTCCGAATCAAGGGAAGAAAGACGTTGTGGGGCCTTAGAGCAGATGAATTGCTCCTAAGAATGGAAAACAAATGAGCCGAGGTATAAATGGACAGAAAAACAAAAGGAAGAGATTCCCTGCACAATGCAGACTATTGAAGGGAAAGGGGCCGTAGACAGAGGCCCAGGTCGTGGGACCAGCTGAGGAGTGGTGGGGTAGGCTAGTTTAGTTGTCAGCAGACAACAGAGTAGGATGGTCTTCCCCCCTCACCTGAGATCCATGAAAACACTGCGCTTGTCTCATTTTCTTGCCATAACCAGTATCTGCTCGCAGTTTTGTGGTTCTAAAAGAGGAGACATGGATGTCTGTCCATGTTCACAGTAGGATGAGACCAGGCTACAGAGAGGCCTGTGGCTAATTTCAAGGGAACATCTGGACTCCTGTGTACCTTAACTGCATTGTCTCTGTTGATAATGGAGCCAAGAGTAGCACAACAATGGTCCTGACCCTCCCCACTCCCTCAGGAGGCGTGGTTGAGAGTACTTTCTTTCTAGAATGTATGATCACCTTGCCCTCGGGACACATTCACAAAAGTCATTTTGGGAGGCATGACTGGGACAATGAAGAATTGTGATGTGCAGGAAGGAGCTTCTTCCACCTGCAGCCTCCAAGACTCAGGCCTCCTGTGGTTATGGAGGAGCCCACTGGGCAACATTAGGGTGGAGAAGGTGCGGTCCCCACCTCTCACCACCACCAAGACTGACCTTGCTATCCAGCTGCAGAGCTCCAGCAAAGTCAGCCCAGACTGTAGAGTCTTCCCCTTCGTGGCCGTGGCCCTGGGACTCTTGTTCTTGTGAATGTATCATGGTTAACCCTCAGACTTGCTGTGGAGACCAGGCCTGGCAGAGAAGCTCAGCATCAGGAGCTAAGGTGCAGGCCTGTCCCTGAGGGCCAGGTCACCACATATTTGAGATGGAAGAAACCACAGACAGCTCCTGAATACAACCATCTTGTTCCATGTGACTAGACAAGTCTTTGAGAGAAGGATACGGGACCATCCGTGATCACACAACAGTGTTAGAATCTGAAATAAAGACAAGCTCTCCCTTTCGGGTCACCGAGTAAATCCTCAGGTAACACAGAGGCAATTGTTGAGGACACTGGCATCAAGCGGGGCCCTGTTTATAATGTGGACAGAGACAAATGGTTTTTTTTATGCTTATATACGTACCAAGTGACGAATGACTTATTTTTTCCTTCTTTTAAATAAATACCTCCACATCCAGGGAGAAACAGACCTAGCCTCAGAAGGTCAGACTGGAACTTGCCAAAATTAGAGCAGACTTCTCTGAGGGCAGATTTATGTCACTCAGCTATTTCTTCTTGTCCCCATGGGGCTGCAGTTAACACCTGTTATGCAGGGCTTCCTCTCTTTTTTCCCTAAGGGGATTAATTTTCTCCCTGGGTTCAAGGTGAGCTTCTCTCATTCTATTGCAAGCCCTTTCCTCCGGGCCCCTGCACTAGAGGCCCACGCCTGGGCAGGGCCTGCACCTGCATTCCTTCTCCTGGTTCCTCATTCCCTCTTCACAGAGGAGGCCACTGGGCCTAGGTGACTTACCCAAGGTCACAGCACTAGGGAGAAATGGTGTCAAAGTTCAATTCCAGGTCTACTGACTCTCCATCCAGGTACTCTCAGTGACATTTCTGCCTTGGACTCTGGAGGGATGGTGAAGTCAGGCAGGGGATGAGGGGGACCTGAGGAAAGGAGTCCTAGAAGTCCCAAATACCCATGACAAACGGCAGCCTGGGAGCACCACAACATGATCCAGCTTCCCTTTAAGTCTGGGCCACCCCGTGTGTCTTCCAGATCCCCTTAGAATCTCTCTTACCTCTACTTGTTCCCCTATATGTTCTTCTTCTTGTCCAACCCTGAGACTCACTCTCAGAAGAAAATAACTTTTCATTAGAACCAAATGGATTGGGTTGGGTTTAGCAAGCTTATTGTTTCAGCTCATACCCCCAGGTGACTCAGCCCTGGGTCTTTAAAAACACACAGGCACTCTCACCCCACCACCAAATGACATCTCTTTATTCAGAAAAAGGAAAATGAAATAATGGCTTTGGAAGCAAATTTTGCTAATTGCTACCCTACTGGAGAAGAAGCAAGAAGTTTCCTATACCCAGAAAATGGGAAACTGAATTTTAGGCAAACCTAAAGTTCCGAGTGTTCTGATAAATGAAGGGAACACAGGGCAGTGAGGGTGAGACAGAAAGGGAGCACGTCATGGAGGGGGAAAGATAGCCGTGGAAGGATGAGAATGAATGGAGAAAGTCTAGCAGATGTTTGAGTCTCCTCAGATCAAATCAGCACATGTGACTGTGAGAGCTGCCTCCTCCGGAAAGCAGACCTTCCACATTCCCCTTGCAAAGATAGTGGATATGGAAGGAACATCTTAGTGGTGAGTCACAAGCAAGAAAAGGGAAGAGAAATCCCATCTAAGGCAAGAGCAGCTGGGTCCTACAGCTGGCATCGTTTTCAGGCTAGACATTAATAGAAACGTTGGCTGGAGCCTGGTGTGGATCAGCAGTGGTGAGCTGGCTGCTCCTCTGGGTGTGTGCAGGACCTCTTTGGGGGTGGGCCAAGGAGGCGGATGTGAATGACTGCCTGGAAGTGAGTGCAGACACAACATCCACACACAGATGCTGACTTCCAAAACCTACTCTTATTTACACTGGTGTAATGTTGAGAGTATTCAAAATGCTTTTAGATCATAAAAACCTTATCATGGGCCAAGCGTGATGGCTCACACCTATAATCCTACCAGTCTTAACACTCTGGGAGGGGAGTGGATTGCTTAAGCTTAGGAATTAGAGACCACCTGACCCCAACTCTAGTAAAAATAGAAAAATTAGCTAGGCATTGTGGTGGGCACCTGTAGTCCCAGCTACTCAGGAAGCTAAGGCAGGAGGATCGCTTGAATCCAGGAGTCTGAGATTGCTGTGAGCAAGGATGATACCATGGCACCTCTAGCCTGGGTAACAGGAGAGATTCTGTCTCAATAAAGAAACAAGAACAACAAAACCTTGTCAGGTAGGCAGGGCAAATGTGGCGCATTCTTCATTTGAGACCTGGGGCTCGGGCAGATGGAGTGACAGCCAAGTCACATTGAGTGGATGCAGGGGGACCAGCGTGGAACCAGTAGATATCAAGCCTGCTTCATTTTAGATTAATACAGGTTTCCCCTGGAGCTGGGCCTACAGGTCTTCTTTCCTGGGGAGTGGATCCTAAGCAGAATGGAGCTTCTGTTTTCAAGGAAGAAGGGGACAGATGGTGTTGAGAGAACAGTCAGCAGACAGCCATCATAGATTTCAGTCATTCCTGTACCGAGAGACCTTCAGGTGGTTCCAGTTTTTTGCTCCTGCACACCACATTGCAATAAACAGCCTTGCACACACTTACTTCCCTTGGATGTTTTTATTCCTGTAGGATAGAGTTCCCAGAGTGGAGTCACTGGTACCAAAGGCATATGAGTTTTAATTTCTAATATGTACAGCCTAATTCTAGCTAAAAATGTGTGGCATCCACACTCCCTGGCAATGGCTGGGAAAACCAGTCTCCTGACATCCTCTCTGGCTTCCAGCTCATTTTCCATTGTCCTCTGCCACCACCCTTTGGGGAAGCACTTACTGTTTACTGAACAAGTTAGTATTAGTTAATTGCCTTCAGATACTTGACTCCTAAAAGACATCTGTTCAATTGTCATCTGTTCTTAAATGACAATTGAAGACAATATGGGATTGACAGGTTTTGCCAAAGATGCAACTGGTTCCGTCTCTGGAGCTTGAGCTCTGACTCACACTCTGCTGTACGGGCGCTTCCTTCACTTCATTTGCCCATGCACACACCACGCGGGCCTCGTCCTTGCTCTTTGGTGCTCTGACTGGTGCAAAGCCACTTCTTATCGCATTCCTCATATTTCTTGAGTTCACTCTTAGAATATTTTGGAAGGTTTTTTTTTTGAGACAGAGTCTCACTTTCTTGCCTCCAGTAGAGTGCTGTAGCATCATAGTTCACAGCAACCTCAAACTTCTGGGCCAAGCGATTCTCGTGCCTCAGCCTCCCAAGTACCTGGGACTATAGGTACCCGCCACAGTGCCCAGCTATTTTTAGAGACGGCTTCTTGCTCTTGCTTGGGCTGATGTTGAACTTGTGAGCTCAAGCAAAGAGCCCAGAGTGCTAGGATTACAGGCGTGAGCCACCACACCCGGCCTATTTTGGAAGATTTTTGTGGGTTTTGGGTTCTGTTTGTTTTAGTCTTTGTCTTTTTTTTTTTTTTAGGACACATTAGTATTTGCTTTAATACTTCTTTGGGGAAAAAAATCACACTTTTAGTGAATGAACAAAAAACATTTTTACAGTAGCAGTAGGCTATTATTTTTATCTACCATGCCATGAATTCATAGGGAAGAGGTTCCAGTAGCTCAGAGAGGTGCCTTGCCATTGGATGTGACAAAGCGTTGATTGGCTTTTGAATTCATGGGAAATACGTTCCAGCACCTTATATCACCGTTACATGGGGTCTATTGGTTATCCTGTGTGCTATGCTGTATACCTATTATGTCATGAGCTCATGGGGAATAAATAGGTTCTTGTACTTAAAAACATGGGTCCACTGGGACTCCTGTGTGCTATGTTATATGCTTATTATGCCATGAATTCACAGGTAATGGGTTCCAGGAGCTCAGGCTCCTTTCCATTGGTTCTCACAAAGTGGGCTTCTCTGGGTGGAGCAGGCTGGTACTTCAGTTGAACCCAGGTACCTTTCACTTTGGCTTCCTTCTTTTTGTGATCATTTTCCTTCACATATTTCAGGAAGCTATTTCGGCTCTTAGAGTGCTTAATATGCTCAATACGAACATTAATCCTCTTGGCAAGAATCTTGCCCTTAACTTGTTTGTTTACAACAATGCCAACAGCATGCTGGGTAACATTGTAGACTCTTCCAATTTTGCCATGGTGACATTTGAGTGGCATGCCTTTTTGAACAGTACCCATTCCCTTGATATCTACCATATCACCTTTCTTGTAGATTTGCATGTATGTGGCCAAAGGAACAACTCCATGTTTTCTGAAAGGCCTAGAGAACATGTATCAGGTGTCTCTCCTTCTTCCCTTTGTGTTCATCATTTTGGTGAATTACTGAAAGATGGCGTCTCCAGCCGAAAGGCAGCTTCCAGGTTTTAAACAAGGTTTTGTAGACCTGAAATAAGTAGTGAGGTGAAGTAGTTTTAATCAAGTCCACAGTAATTGCTCTTAACTATGGTTGTCCAACTTGCAATTTGTGAGCCACAGGTAGATTATTTCAAGACTGTTTGCTTATCTGCAGTGTCAGAATTTGCAAAAAGAATGAATGAATCTTTTTTCTTTTCTTTCTTTCTTTTCTTTTTTTTTTTTAAGCTTATCATCTTCCATTGGTGTTTGAGTATTCAATGTGTGTCCCAAGACAACTCTTGTTCTCCAAATATGTGGCAGAAAAGAAAAAAGTTTACACGCCCCTGTTAGGCAATATTGCTATCAAGGGATATTTTTATTAGGAAATATTAGTCTAATGAAATTTCCTTCTGCATTCAAGGGACATGTTTATCCAAAAACCCAAACTAGTCACTGTCATAAGGAGGTCTGTAATTTCAGGGGTGGAAGACTTTTTAATGACTTGCTGAACCAATCAGCAATCTAACCCCTGACTCTATTTCATTTTCTCAGGGCTTAAAACTTATATTAGAGCCTTGCTAACTCAATACCAAATTCTCAGCTTTGTCATTTACACAATTTATTTTATTTTCCTTTAAGAAGATCAGTTGTACTTGTGTATCTCCCTCTTAAAATCCCTTTTCTGTTCTCTGTGAGCAATTTAACATAATAACAATAGTTTCAGCTGATTCATTTTCAACTTCTCCTAGCCTGTGTCATGTTCTTTCAGGTTGAGATTCCTGAACTCGTTTAGAATGAATAAATGTTCTCTGCCTTACATAGTGGGGATTATATACTATTTTATTATTATTTTTTAATTTTTAATGTCCTAGAGTCTATATTGACCCCATAACAACACCTTCCAGTTTTACTGCTCTGTATCAGGATCTTTGAAAAAGATATTTCAAATAATTCACACACCTTTGGAGAAGTAATCAGTACCAAGACAGCATAAATTTGCTCATTGTCCTTGTGTAAATAAGAATTCTAGTATTTTCTGTATTTTATATAATGCAAGGATAGAGCCTTTTAAAGTAGTGTCTATACTATGAGTTAAACTGGGCACAGTGAGTGACTCAACTTATTTCTTCTTTTAGAAGGAAATGTTGAAAGTATCTACTAGATAAAAATATATATGATATATAATACATCCTTTAATTGAAGGGTGTAGAAAAAGCAATCCGCTAAGATCTTTCCCTGGTCTAACATGATAGGCTCAAGCTTTTCTGAATCCCATGGTATTTATTTCTTGCTCCTTTAAGATATTAATTGCTTTCTTCATCCATAGATCTGTTTTAATTTCTGACATACTGGACAGTTGAAAGTGCTCCATCCTTTTCTCTATCAGGAAGCCTCCTGCTATAGTTCTGTACTTCAATTGCTTTTTAATCGATTCCTCTGAAGGGCCGATACGCTGGCAGAATGACAAAATGTCTCAGCGCCTGCTCACCTGTCTGAGACGTGAAATCCGTTCTTCCCCTTCTCTAAAAAGTCTAGGTAATAGGAAAAGTATTCATCCCAGAAGGGAGGTGTAGCTCACAATCGCTTACCTCATCTAAAATGTAGTTTCAGTTCAATCTTTTTCTTGAAGGGTTGTTGTGAGGACAAATGGGAAAATATATGAAATGCCTAGCAGAGTTGTGTAAGACCTCGGCTCTGGCTGCAGAGCGGCACAGGTGGCCATGGTTGTTGTCTGGTGCATTTTGATGTTAGAACTTTTTCAAATCAATAAAAATCAACGAGTCTTTGGTTTAAGAAAGTTACTTTCCCCTAAACGAGGTAGTTGTGCATCTGTAGCTTTGCCAAAGAAACTTTAAGAAACATTGATAACCTCATAAGCAATAATTATCTAACACAGAATTTTTAAAAATGATTTTATATTTGTGATTAAAATATTAAAATGCAATTATGCTAGGATTCCCAACATGGACTTTATGTTTTGGAATTGGTTTTATTTTAAATAAAGAATAGAGTACTATTAGTTGCATAGCATTTAGTTTCTCTACTGGCCTTAGTCCTACCCTACCTCTACATTTGCATTAAAAAACCTGATTGATACGCATGGATACTCTATTAAGTGCATCACTGATACCAATTTTAGAAATTCTCTTATTTCAGGCCAGGTGCAGGAAGTAGCTCACACCTATAATCCCAGAATTTGAGAGGCTGAGGAAAGATGATTGCCCTAGGCCAGGAGTTTGAGACTGGCCTGGGCAACAAAGTGAGACTCTGTCTCCACAAAATATAAGAAAAATTAGCTGGGGATAGTGATGTACCCTGTAGCTCTAGCTACTCATGTGGCTGAGGCAGAAGGATGACTTGAGCTCAGAATTCAGGGCTGGAGTGACCTATGATTGTGCCACTGCATGACAGCCTCGGAGACCTGTGTAGGAAAAAAATCTCCTATTTTTTAAAAAGAATAAGAATCAGAAGCAATGTCTCTTTTCAAATTATGAAGCCAGTGCTTTTAAACCTGCTGTCTAATACAGGATGGACAGACATTCCTCTATGTAGTAGAATTCCTGTCACCCTCCGAAAAGGCTTGATTTTATGTCTTTCAAAACCTTTTCCCATATAAACTTGGATATAGGCTGGGTGGGATGACTTCACCTAAAACCCCAGTTCTTTGGTTAACCAACGCAGGAGGCTGCTGGAGCCCAGGAGTTTGAGATCAAAGTAGGAACATGGGAAGCCATTGCGTCTATAAGAAAACCAAACAAATGACAATAAAGTATGTGTGTGCAAAATAGAGAAATGTCAACTATTCCTACCATTTATATTAAATAGGCTTTTTCTAAATCTGTGTTGAGTCATGCATTACCTTGAAAAATTAATATAAGATATGAAACTTTCCCAGTAAAATTAATATTAAATACATAAAATTTGCATATGGTTTATAAAGATTATGAAATTCTTGGATCATTCTGGTAAGTGGTTCAAGAATCTCAGGTTTAATACCCTAATTCAATGAACTTGAATTGGAAGGAATATATAAATGATGAGATTAATTATATGAGAAGTCTATTGAAAAACATGGAATTGAAATCATTCATCTACTTCTGTCGGAGCAACAAACCCAGTGCTTAGTCCTAGTTTACCAATTTCTCTCCTTATTTACTTGCTGCCTCCAGAGTGATTTAATTTCATAATCAGCAATGCCTATAGAAAGTACTTCTGTTCCTAATTCTTATTACTTGTATTCTTCCTGATATTCTATTATTTTAGCTTATTTTCTAAATTTCAACCTTTTATCCACAAAATAGTAAGATTAGCCAAGGACAAAAATTAGTGTGTAATTGAGAAAACACTTAAAAAATGTATGAGAGAAAGAATAATTGTTCACGTAATTCTAAGTACACTGTTATATCATGAATCACTAAATAGTTGATTCACTTTTGGTCAATTGGGTGATCTAATTAGGCATAAAATTCATGCCTCATTAGTGATCTAAATTTGTTTTCCGGCAGTGGGACATTCCAACTTCAGTCTAAATTTCACACCCAGACAGGAGCAGAAATTTCATCTGTCATTGCACATTTCAGCTTTGCTGAGGGGAAGACCCAGATGCCATGTGGAGAGACGTGTGGCCTGGGGACGAGTAAACAGCCCCTATGTGATTGATGAACAGAAGCAGTTCACAGGGTTTCCATTAAGACAAGGAGCTACATCTCCCCAGACCTGTGTGAACTATCCCGTGTAGGCTGACTCAGAAATAGGTTCTGTCTTACTTCTTACCCTCGGAACATGACAGGAAAAAATGCTCTTTGATTCATAACAAATCATTTGACACATTGTAACAGTAGATCAAAATGATTCTTACCAGAAAATGAGTGTGATGAGGAGACTAGAATTTCTTAGCCATGAGGTTGTTTTTGGAAATTAATGTGTTGACTCATGTAGACTCTGGAATCAGAGTAGCTGGAGGTCAGTCCCAGACACTGTCATTTACTGTATTGAGTTTGTTACTTAACTCCCTTGACTCTCAGCTTTTGTAACTGCCAAATGGGGGCACTGTTTATACCCGTCCGTTTTGTATGAAGGCCAAATTAGCTCCTGGTTTGTGCAATCTGTACAGGAAGCGCTAAACTAAGTAGTAAATAAATTCTACCTCCTTTAAAATAGTTTTTCATGAGCTATAATTGGGTTATAGATTTCAAAGGGGTACATGTGAAACTTACAAAATGTGGAATATAAATGTCTTAACACAATAACTAAGAAAATGCCTTGAAGGCTGTGTTAACCAGTTTGATGAAAATATTTCAAATAGTGTATAAAACCAGTACATTGTAAAAAATAAGAAAAAATAAAGTCTATTCTACCTGAAATTAAAAAAAAAATAGTTTTTCATTTGATAGGATTTCCTGTGGCCTAATAGTTCTCCAGCATGCTACTTTGGGTTTTAGGAGTTGTTATCAACAATACATAAATTCATTCAGCAGAAATTTTTGAGGGTCCACTCTGTGCAAATAACAGAGGGTGGTGGGAGTGGGGAAGAGAGAGGCAGTTCGGGTGGGCTGGTAAGTAAATATGTGAGCAGAACCTCCAAGTGAAATAAGAGAAGTGAAGTGAAATGCTTTCCAGACAGGGGATCTTTACATGCAGCAAGGCTTCGAGGCTGGAGCATGCGAGGCGTGTTCAGGAACCACAGGGCACAGGGAGGCTGGTGCCGTATAATAGCAGGGATGTCAGGTTGGGAGGTGACATTGGATTGGGGTGGGGGCTTCGCATCAGCCCTGACAGGCCAGGCCAGAGAAAGCCGTCAGGTGGCTTTAAGCAGGAGCGTGGCATAGCCCATGGCCATTGTAAGAATATAAATCACAACGTGTGGAGAATGGGGTGACAAGTGTGCACCCAGGAAGACTAGTTAGAAGATACTGTGGTGGTTCAAGTTAGAAATGATGGCATATAGATAGAGGGTGTTAAAAATAAAAAATAAAAAGCCCTGGTCTGAACCACAAGCTAGATGTTTGAAAGGAATCTTCTCTGGTCCATTTGACAGTCTTAAACTGGACATACTAACACTGTTTAGAAGTCTGCTTTGCCTGCGGTCATGCAGCTGAGGTGCATGTCTACTTTGATGCTGTCTGCGTTCCTTGTTTTTCTACAGCCAAACGTAGAAGAGGAAAGACAAATAAATACATGTTAGTCCAACAAAGTAAACTATTTTTTTCAGACAACAGTTTCAACCCTAGTAAATACCTTATGGAAAGCGGTTGTGAGGTTAGCAGATTCAGAAAAATGGGAGGGGAGGTTGGATACCATGTTTAGGAATCTTTATGTTTGGAGATCCAATATACTGAAAGAACAAAACTTCTTTTACAAGAAGCATAACAAGAGGTTTTGCAGTAAAATACTAGAAGCAAAGTATATTAAAAAAAAAACAAACTCAAAATCCTAGGGAAAAAACTTTCCAATTTTATTTGGGTATTTATTTATTCATTCAACAAACAATTTTTACAATTATTAGATACTCTATTTGATCCTTGGAATAAGAAAATGAGTGAAATATGCTCCCTGCTGTCAGGAGCTCACTTTTACAATAAATGATCATAGCCCATAGGAAAGGGAAAGACCAAGTGTTCTGGTAGTGAGGAGAAAGCAGGAAGCAGTTATGCATCTTGAGGATGGCAAAGAAGTCATCAAAGAGGAGAAAGCATTTGTGATCGGTCAACTCTTCTGTTGCTGGTAAAGAGTTTACTCGACCCATCAGTAACACAGCTTTCATTCTTCACTGGCGCCCATCCTTCTTGGACCCAAGAAGACTTCCTTGTGATTCAGACTAAAAACAATGTTCTGTTCTGAATCTCTGTATGCATGTATTTAACAGAAGACTGTATGACTGTAGAAACAGGTACCTAGGACTGTAGTTACAAGTAGATATGTAATTTATGTCTAGTTTTGGATAATTTTTATTATAAACCAGGTCTCAACTCACCATGGATCAGATTAGCCTCTAGTCATTATTCTCTGAAAAACTTCTTTCTGAAATCTCATTTCTGGCTGAGTACTATCACATGTCTGCCATACAGTGGAAACTCTCGTTGACTCTCCCACCTTCTACTCTTTTCTCTTTGAATTGCATTGTATATTTGGGCTGCTTATTTAGATTCTGTGAGCCAGAGATCTACTATGCTCCTGACCTCCTCCACAATCCTCATTTTGCTTCTTTTTTTGGGACAGAATCTTGTCTGGTTGCATAGACTAGAGGGTGATCATCAGAGCACATTGCTACCTCAAACTCCTGAGCTCCAGTGATCCTTCTTCTTAGCCAACTGGCTAATTTTTTTTAATTTTGTATAGTTGGAGTCTTGCTATTGCCTAGGCTGATTTCAAACTCTTAGTCACTAGTGATCCTCTGGCCTCAGCCTCCCTGTCCCAAAATGTTGCTGATACCGGACAAAGTGGAGCCCCAGCCAGCTCAGCTGAGCGGGGCTGGGGGACCTGCTGCCTCCGTCTTGGCTGTGGCAACTGGCAGAGGAACCAGCAGGCTGGAGCAAGTGGAGGGAGCTTTCCTCTCCCACTGGAGGCTCTAGTACCAAAAAAGACCTGACCAACCAGGAGAAAACACTACACTGGCTATTCCTCCAGTGTATCCCTAATTGGTCCATTTTTCAATAGACCAATCAGCTCAGCTTTCAGCTCATTGGACAACTGCCCCTTTATAAACCCCTGAATAGAGAACCTAAGGGCAGATCATCGCAGACCTTTAAGGGAGAGAGAGCAGAGAGCAAAGACCTCAGCAGATTGCCTCAGACTATCGAGGGAGAGAGAGCAGAAGAGGAAGAGCTGTAACACTTGTATCCTGCCCTGCAAGAAGGTTTGGCTCTTTGTAAAAGCTGTGACACTTGTATCCTGCCCTGAAAGAAGGTTTGGCTCTTTGTAAGAGCTGTAACACTTGTATCCTGCTCGGCAAGGAGGTTTGGCTCTTTGTAAGAGCTGCGACACTTGTATAAAACCTATCTTACTACTGATCCTGCTCTGCAAGGTTTGGCTCTTTGTGAGAGCTGTAATACCTGTTAAATAAAACCTAACTTCCATCCTGTGGTCTGTCGATTCATTCATTGAATCGTCGAGACCAAAAGCCTGGAAATCCAATATCAAAAGTCCAGTATCATTGGGACTACAGGCATGAGTCACCATGCCCAACCTCATTTTGTTCACTTTTTAAAATAGTATTCTCCCTAAAGGAATGTGTCCTACTTCTGAGTAGGGGATAGGGTTCCTCATATACTGTTAAAACCTTTGGCATTGTAGATTAAGAAGAAGCTCTTGTTTTTATTTTTATTACAGTTGACAGGCCTTTTCCTTCCTCAAAACTGCTCTGCTTTTCAGCCTACAAGAGGTTCTGAGATTTTTTTTTTACAAACTGATGGTTATAGTGGGTATTTACCCAAATGGTAATTTTATGAAAAGTATCGTATAACTTGTCTTGAAGTCATTGAATGTGCTGTGAGAATTTGCAATATTTTTCTAACATTGAATTGATTTAACAGTTTAACAACAGGATACAATTGCCTCGCCATAAGGGTGGAAATCCAAGGCCATATCACAGCTCTGATTGGAATCTGGAAAATCTATTGCATAAAAAGTGTTAGTAATGAGTCTTATATGTAATATTTGGTCCTGAAGCATCATATTTGTTTGATATGTATATAATGCCACAGTGTTTTAGAAATTGTCTCTATGAACACACTCAAACACAGTGGTTCTCAACCTGTGGTCGAGGTACATTTAGGAGTCCTTAAGACCCTTTCAAAGGATCTGCAAAGTAAAAATAATGAGTGTAAAAGATATACTTCATGTGCAAGATATACCTGTGTGTTTTAATGTAACGAAGTATGAAAAGTTCATTGATAGGCTTACAGATTCCATGTTATACTAAACCATAAAAAAATTAAGGAACTTCTATTTCTTAGAATCTTTCACAAAAGATTTTCCTTAAAGGCTATTGAAATGTTTCTTTGTTTTCAATCTGCATAGCTCTGCCACTCTTGTCATTTTTTTTTTGTGCAGTTTTTGGCCGGGGCTGGGTTTGAACCTGCAACCTCCGGCATATGGGGTCGGCGCCCTACTCCTTTGAGCCACAGGCGCCACCCTCACGTCATTTTGTAAAAACTGAGTTATTTTTGATAAAAATATATCAATAGTTATAGGGTTGATTTATTAAAAGAATTAATAAATAGTAAATTAAAATTTGTAATATAACATAGTATTAACAGGTAAAAATCACACACACAAAAGCTTTTTGGGGTCCTTAGCAATTTTTGGAAGTGCAAGTCATGAGTCCAAAATATTTGAGAAATGTTGTTAGAATAAAAATGTTGTCCATGACTTAAAGATGTATACTGACTTCAACCCAACACCATTAAAAATCCATCTTATTCAAGTGGTTAATTTTTTGAAGTATATTTACTTTGATATGTAAATGTAAAATCTGCCTCTGGTAGATGACTGTCATTCTATTGATTTCCATCAGACCTGTGTAATGAAGTTCTCAAAAGTATTTTACTTTCACACTCTCCTTTGTATTGATTGACAGCGGATGTCCGAAATATTTGCTAGATGTTAACAGTTATTGACAAGCTTAAAGGTGTTCTGTGCGTTCTTGTCCTCTCGTGAGAAGTAGAAAGGATCGCTACTCCTAATCTTCTAGAAGCTTTTAATTAATAACTATGACTTCTGCTTTTGTATAAAGCCATGCTTTCTAATTTTAAAGAGCAAATCAATCCAGCTAACAAACCTAATATGACCTGCATATCATGAACAGAATAACAATTTTATAAAAATTATTAATATAAAATCAATTGACAACCTGTAAACTTTTTCCTATGTACAACACATTTTTCATGAACATTTAAATGTTCTCTTCAAAGTAAGATAAAATTAAACTATAAACCACAAATTAGAAATTTGCTAAGATATTTTATAGCTAAAACATGGTTGAAATTTAAGGACTGATGATGTAATTTTTAACTAAGCAGGCACAGATTTAACGTTGTTTTCCTGGTTGGGTATAGTTTCTCATGCCTGTAATCCTAGCACTCTGGGAGATGAGGCAGGAGGATCTCTTGAGTGCAATAGTTTGAGACCAGCCTGAGCAAAGTATCTCTACTAAAAATAGACAATATAGCCAGGCATGGTGGTGCACAACTTTAGTGCTATCCAGCTACAAAAGAACAATGACAAAGAAAAATTACTTCTTTAACTTTCTGACAGTTTTGGAGTTTATAAAAAATTTTAGAAAGTAGAAAATAGGTCTTTCCTATTCAAATAAAGTGACAGTCCTTTGAAAGTATTCTTGAAATGATTAAAACATGACAATGCCACTACACTGTTGCCTACCATTCTTGGTTTAAAAATAAATACAACAGATAGGGGATAGTCTTTTAAATGTTTTTATGCACACACACACATACGTATTTATTTTGATATCAGGTCTTGCTCTGTTACCCTGGCTAGAGTGCAGTGGTATTATCATTGTTCACTGCAATCTCAAACTCTTAGGCTCAATCCATCCTCTCATGTCTGCCTCCCAAAGTGCTGAGATCACAGGTATGAGTCACTGTACTTCGCTTCATTGTAATATATTAAACATGACACATAAATAGCAAAAAAAAAAAATAGCTTTTATAGCTGATGATTCTTTGTTAACATTGGAACCAGAACCGTAGAGTTAGAAAGGTGGATAATGATGCCTTCATGTAAGTGATGAGGGAAGAAATGAAGAGTGGTAATTTTTACCCCTGAAACTATTCTGAATTTTAGTAGGTTTACATTTATATTTGCTTTTATTTTAAATTAATAAGTTAAGCCTGTACTTTTTATGATGATAAAAATAACTTTTTTTTGGTGAAAGCTCACCATGAATATTGGTAGAGTTTGAGTTTGGGCAATAGTATAATAAGTTCAGTACAACTACTGATGATACAGCTCTGCTTGAAATGCAATTTCCTGCTACTGTTTCATTTTTAAATAATTTCTTTCAGTTGACTTTGGAAATATATTGAATTTATGTGAGCCTGGCTATGAGATTTTTTTTAATGTGAAAGACATAGTCTTTTTCCCGATGTTAAAAAAAATAAAGCAGGATGTACCAAACATTCATGTGCCATGAAGAAAAGGCTTACTATCTGTTTATCCTGATTTTGTTTTATTTATTCCTATAGCTTCAGGATATTGTCACCTTGTGTGTGACTTATAGTTAATTCAAAGTATATTGTTTTAAGGATTCAGAAAAAAGGTGATTGAGAGGAGTATATTTAAAAAAAAAATCACTTATAAGTTAGGCTGGACAGAAAGGTGATAGGAGTAAAAACCCCTGAGCTTCTGTCAGTAAGAGAGATGGTAAAGACATATTCTACTATTATTACTCTGTCTAGGAAGATTTGCTTGATGTGGTGAGACGTTTAAACAATATAGGAGTATTTGGAAACAAAAAGATGATTGAATCCTGGGGAGTGGAAAGGAGAAAGAGAAGTGACCTATTAATTTAAAAATATGTTAGAATAGAAATTCAACACAGCAGTGCTTGGCAAAGACACACCTTTGTTCAAGACATAGAAATAGTTGGCTAATCTCTGTTGTGGTAGGCTCTCACTTATGATTTCCTTATGATATCCCCATTGGATTATTTTAGATTTGAAAACTTCTCATGTTGATCCTAAACATATATGAAAAACTATGTCTACCACAGGCTTTATTTGTGATGAGCTTTTCTCCAAACATTTGACTGTTTCACACTCTCTGTGTAAAGAAAAAAGAACCATCATTTTATACTTAGACAATATGACCAAAGTACAGTGAAAAATGAAGTAAGCAGAAAGATCTCAATTCAAAACAAAATGATTTTTGACTAGTTATAATAAAATTATTTTCTGAGGGACAATTAAGACTTACTGTATGTGTTTTTTTGTTGTTGTTGCTGATAATTTTACATGGAGGATTGGAATAAATACATCTGATTGTAAAAACAAGATGCAAGAATTTTAGTAGAACTAATTAGAGACACAATCGTTTTTGGGTGAACCAAATACTGAATTTTAGGGATTTGAGAAAATATGCTGGCAAAGTAATCGTGGCATAAAAGAAGAAACATGCTCAAGAAGGAATATAATATGATTAAAATACTATGAGGAAATAGCAATTAAAATTATTTAAAATGCCTAATGTATCAGGACGCCATAAATAAATAAAAAAGTTGTAAGAGAAATTTAAAAAATAGTTATAAAAGAACTCACACATAAATTAGACTAAAACTTAATTATATGATGTGTTAAATGATATAATTTATTATTAAAACATGTTTCTGAAAACTCTTGTATATATCTTCATGGAATGTGAAATGTAAATGCAGAGACTCAAGATCTTGATACGTTTGTAGTGAAAAGATCAGCTCTCCTTCTTTCTATTGTGGTTCTAATATAAAGCCAAGTGCTTTTATAAAACTTCTTTAATTGTTCTTTGGATTGTTGACTTAAGTGACCTTTTTTTTTTATTAAATCATCGCTGTGTACAATAATGCAGTCATGGGGTACAGTGTACTGATTTTATATACAATTTGAAATATTTTCACCAAACTGGTTAACATAGCCTTCATGGTATTCTCTTAGTTATTGTGTTAAGACATTTATATTATACATTTAGAAAGATTCACCTGTACCCTTGTAAGATGAGCCATAGGTGTGGTCCAACCAATCACTCTTCCCCCCACCCAACCTCCCCCCTCCCGTCCCCTCCCTCTCCCCTTTCTCCATTTTCTTGGGCTATAATTGGGTTATAGCTTTCATATGAAAGGTATAAATTAGATTCATATTAGGGCTGAGTACATGGGATACTTTTTCTTCCATTCTTGAGATACTTTGCTAAGAAGAATATGTTCCAGCCCAACCATGTAAACATGAAGGAGGTAAAGTCTCCATCTTTCTTTAAGGCTGCATAATATTCCATGGTGTACATATACCACAATTTATTGATCCATTCCTGGGTTGATGGGCACTTGGGCTTCTTCCATGATTTAGCAATTATGAATTGGGCTGCAATAAACATTCTGGTACAAATATCTTTGTTATAATGTGATTTGGGGTCTTCTGGATATATACTTAGTAGAGGAATTACAGGATCAAATGGCACGTCTATTTTTAGTTCTCCAAGTGTTCTCCAAACATCTTTCCAAAAGGATTTGGATTAGTTTGCATTCCCACCAGTAGTCTGACTTCTGATGATACAGTTTCACTGAAGCCTTCCTTAACTTCCAGGTTGGGGACTGTGTGCTGTGTTTCCCCTTTCAGTGCCCCCTTGAGGACTGAGGCTAATCTGTTCCCAGTGACTGGGAGTTTTGAAACATGATGACCTTTGGCCCCCAAAGTCACTTTGCCTCAGGTCTTTTCCCTCTCTCAGGATTCAGTGCTTGGTTACTGACAGGGTATGACACAGTGTGAAAGAGACATCTTATCCTGTGCATTCTATTATGAACAGAAAAGCATTATCTCACCAACTTAGAATGGGTGGTAACAAATCAGAAAGGCTTTCCTGAAGGAGACAGGTAAGTTTACTTTTCAAACGTGAGTGGTAATTATCTGGTGTGGCAGTGAACCAAATGGTTATGTACCCCCTAAATTCATATGTTTAAATCCTAACCCCTCAAGATGACGGGGCCTTTGGGATTTGATTAGGTCATGAAGATAGAGCCCTCATCCCTGGGATTAGCACTCTTATAAAGAAGACCCCAGTGAACCAGCTAGTCCCTTTCACCATGTGGAAACAAAATGAGTAGGCACCATCTGTGAACCAGAAAACAGGCCCTCGCCAGGCCCAACACCTGCTGGCACCTTGATTTTGGACTTCTCATCCTTCAGAATCCTGAGAAATAAATGTCTGTTTCTTAAAGGCTACATTGTTTATGGCATTTTGTTATAGCAGCCTGAGCAGACTGAGACTGGTGGAGAAGGGGTGAGCAGGGCACTTTAGGCACAGCGCAAGGTATTTTGAAGTTAAAGCATGGTTCGTGTGCAGAGCTGCCAGAATTCCAGCAGGACACATCAGCAAGTGCAAGCAGAAGAGGACAGAAGATGAAAACGGAGAAGGAGACATGGCCAGAAAATTGAAATTCTTACCTGTCATGATAGGGAAGTATATATTGCCTATAACCAGGAATATAATATGATCACATTTGTATTTCAAATGTCTATTCTTCTATAATCTTTTTTAAATTTAATTAAATTTACTTTTTTTTTATTAAATGATAGCTGTGTACATTAATGCAGTCATGGGGTACAGTGTGATGTTTTCATATACAATTTGAAATATCTTCATGAAACTGGTTAACATACCCTTCATGTCATTTTCTTAAGTTATTGTGCTATGACGTTTATATTCTACTTTAAGAAAGATTCACTTGTACCCTTGAAAGATAATCCACAGAGGTGATCCGTTCAGTCACCCTTCCTACATCCATCCACCCCTTCCCCCTCCCCCCTTCCCATATTCTTAAGCTATAATTAGGTTATAGCTTTCATATGAAAGCTATAAATTAGTTTCATAATAGGAGTGTGTACCTTGGATACTTTTTCTTCCATTCTTGTGATGCTTTGCTATGAAGAACATTTTCCAGCTCCACCAATGTAAACATGAAGGACGTAAAGTCTCCATCTTTCTTTATGGTTGCATAGTATTCCGTGGTGTACATATACCACGGTTTGTTGATCCATTCGTGGATGGATGGGCACTTGGGCTTCTTCCATGACCTGGAAGAGTTTTCTGGTAACATCTTCTCTAGTGGTTTCCTGAATGATGTTTTGAGCCCTTTGGGTCTCCACACAAGAGTGGGAATGGTGATGGAGGCTGAATTAATTTCTTCCTCAAGGATGAAATAAGGTGCTGTTCATTGAGATCTGTATCCCTTATAGATTATATTAAGAGCAGTGACCTGCTCTGGGAGAGGAGATGGGGCGGGGGGTTACACAGAAATCCCAGGAATAGGGTCCAGAGGGAGATGCAGACCACTGTGCTCCTCATTTGAGTTTTGTGATTCTGGAGATCAGCATGGGTTGCTGGTCGCTTGTTGTCTTCCCCAGCTCTGCTAGTCAGGCGTGAGTTTGGGAAGCCTTGATTGGCACAGGCTGAATTGGGGCAGTGATTATGCGCACACGACCCGCCTAATAAAGGAGGCGTCTTTCATCTGTGTGGCCATTAGAGGCAGGTGCTGTCCTGTACTGCTATGTCTGCTTTATTCTGCCATATTTTTATGCCTGAGGTTTTCACAAGATCCCATCCTAGACTGGAACCCCAGCTTTGCCTCACATCCTCCACCCCCCTTCTCATCTGTGCTAACTTCTTTAGCGTGGCGGACGATGCTGGCTGGGAGTGAAACCCTTTCTTTCCACATACAGCTCTAATTCCAGCTTCCTGGTGTAGCATGTGGCTCTCTGCCTGCAGTTTCTCCTCCTGTTTAAATACTAAAATCTATTGTTTGTCTCCATCTCTAGACAATGTAATTGTGCCACTAACTGGCAGGAGCAATTAAGTATACAACGTTATGAAGAAATAAAGGTTCCAGACCCCAAGACTTCACTCCATTTCTAATTACAGCGAATCCCCTCAGCAAGGGTGGTTTGTAAAGGCTGAAGAGTGCATGTAACAAAGAGCTGGGGTGTCAGGGGAGAGGACAGTAATTCAGCGGGCTTTTGAGGAGCTGGTCTTCCCTAAGGGGTGCTGTCATTAGGCAGAAGATTAGCGACCATTTCCTCTGTTTATAATGTGGGCTGAGGCCATATTCATTCTTTTCTGCGTGCTGAAGATAGTAGCAAGATTGTTCTCTGTGGTTTTTCCAGAATCATTATCATTGTTAGGAAGTTGCTCTTGCAGACAGAATGGGGAACAGGATAAAGGTATGGGCTTTGTGATGGGAGATTTTTTTGAATTCACATAGAATATTTAAAATTATTACCTTTCCAGGTACATTTTAGGCGACTTGACTAGAAAGGAGGACTTAACCAGAGGACTTGACTAGGTTTTACTAGATAGTAACAGGAGTATGGTAAGAGGAATCTGGCAGTTGAATAAAAGAATTGATACTCTAGACTGGGTCTTTGGGAGGGGCAGGGGAGGTCTCAGCCAGGATTGGCAGGGGGGTCATCCCATTAGATGGCACACAGTTTTTCTAGTAGTGGGGCCTGGCATGGAATGTTCTTGTTCAGCAAGTCATCCAGAAGGCACCACAGGCCTTTTGTGTACAACACCATGTTGCAGGCTGCAAAGTTAATGCAGTTACTATGCAACTGAACTTTAGGGTGGTTACTAATTCCTCAGGTGGCTTTGCCAGAAAAGGCTACACATTAATAGCCCTGCAAATTAGATACCACCAAGTTGATAGCCATGTATGTTATGAAATGTGAAACATTTCTACCATTTCAGCCCAACTCAGGCCAGAGGTGATGCTGAATATCTGGTAGGCTGGAGCCCTGGCCTTCCCTGAACCTGTAACTCTTGGGAAGAAGTGGTAGCCAGGAGGGTGCGTATGTTTTCCTTACTCTTTATTAACTGGGAGTGGCGTCTCTAAAACTCTTCTCACGTTTGCAGGGGCTTCCAATAAGTGTGGCTGATTTGGTTCTGATCTCTCTGCTGAATTTAATTGAAATAAAGGATTTTTCTTGGCATCTCTTTTTTTTTTGCCTTAAAGACAAAGATGTTCTGTCACTCCCTTTGGCCAACAGGCTGGATTTGGGAGGGAGTCAGCAGTAGAGCCACAGCTGCCACACAGGTCACAGGTCAAGCTCTTTTCGTGTTTCCAACTAAGATAGGAATTAAGTCACGAGTTGCAGAAAGTTCCATGGGGCTCAGCAGGACAGATGAGAGGTCGGGAAACTAAAGGCTAGGTGTTAAGTCACCGTGCACAGCTGACCTCAGTGGGGAATAGTGGGGCAAAGGCTGTTCTCGGTGGGGGTCATGGGCATCACTGTTTTATAAGAATTTTCCTTTTTCAGCTGTTTCTTCTCCTGTCTCAGGCCATGTATTAGACTGCGTAGGAGTAATATGTAAAAGGGAGAGAAGGAACAGAATGAAAATGACGTCCGATGACTGTGGAAGTCAAGCGGTAGTGTAACTATGACCATGCACTGGGTGTTTTCTAGAATGGGGATTTCCTAGGACGTTGGTGTGGCCCTCCCTCTTGAAAAATGACTTCACAGCCTAATGAACATTCGCCTGGTATTCAGGACACTTGCCTTTGCTCGTGTCCTCATCCTGGGTTTCTGCAATGTGGACATGGGCTGCATTGATTTGGACCTTCTGTCTCAGGATGTGGACATGGACAAGAGGTCAATGTAGAGACGACAGCCTTGGCAGGTGGGAGGGGAAATACTGTCATTTTAAAGGGCCCAAAACAGAGTTTTCCATTATCTGTGCACATTCTTGGCTTTCCCTACTGTCATTGACCCAAACCGGTTAACTTTCTTGTGTATTTACTTTTTCTGCAACAAATATTGATTTACTCCAGAAGTTAGAATCAAAAGCCCTTGACTGACTTTATTTAGAATTTGGGTTGTTTTTGTTTTGTTTTGTTTTTTGGAAGAGAGATTTATTTTTGGCTGCAACTATTTGATATAGACGTCACCCTACTGAGCTTTTATTTTTAATGACTGAAACTGGCAAAATCATTCTCCAGGAACATATGCTAAATAATTCTTGCCTTGTTTTCACAAAACAAAAGCACTCTGTGGATGCCTTTCCCTTAGTCCCTAGATTTCTAAGTGATTTTTTTTGAACCTGATGATGCTATAGACTCCAGGTCTGGTTGGGCACAGCGGTTTGCCTTGGCCCCTCAAGCCTTCTAGTCTGCGTGTCCCAAGCGGTGCAGTGAGGAAGTTAGGGAGAGCTTCTGAGCAGGGGTTCCATAGGCCAGTGACTGGCTCACATCCTGGTGCTGCTTCTTACTGAGTGTCCTTGGGTGGGTTACTGACACTCTTCATGCCTCAGTCTCCTCATACGTAAACTGGGAAGGATGTTTTCAAAAACATCTCTGCTGCTAGTTGGCAGAGTAATCGTGAGCCAGTCATCTAACCTCTCTCTGCTGCAATTTGGTCATCTATAATGAAGCAGGAATAATAACAGTACCTACCTTATGGGGTTGTTGTGAAGATTCAATGAGGTGCTATTAAAGCACTCAGAATAGTTCCTGGCATAACACGTGCTGAATAAATGTTTGGCGTGATCATTCTTACAGCTGTTGGAAAGGAAGCCCTGCTTCATAGTCAGGGCAAAGTAAAAGACAATAAAGATCAAAGTGGGTGAGAAGAAAGGAAAGATGGAGCAGAGAGAAAAAGATTAAGATGCAAGAAAAAAAATAATCACATTGGATGGTGAGTGGTTGAATGACGTTCAGGTCCCCGGGCTTCCGTGTCCTTGTGTCTTTTATGTGGGAATTGGGGTGGGTGGTGAAGAACGTCCTTCTTGGCTGTAAACCCCCGTGTTGTAAGTAGCAGCCATCACAAAGACCCCCAACCTGTCCTAGCCTGAAGTTACATACATCTCTAAAATGTCTTTGGAAACCCTGCATTGTTACATTTCCATTGTTAATCACAAAACATTGTCTTCCAAATGCACCTTTTGGGTTTTATGATGTCTTAATTTCTTGGCATGTCCTGATTCTATCTTTTAGCTGCTATCCCTGTTGAAAAGGTGGCTCATCTATTCAGCCTTCACCACATGTGGCATCTTTTCGCAGACTGATCTGGAACTACTGATTAGTTCTGCTGAGCAGTCAGGGACAGTTGATGTTTGGCAGAGAGGGTCTTCACCAGGTTCTGAATTGTTCTGTGGGTAAATTATCCTCTTTCCTATTCCTAGGAAGCTGGGGAGTAGGGAGAAGAGTGGCAAGGAATGAGTCATATTACCAGGAAGACTCTCCGAGGAAGACCACACCTCTGTAATTGTTTGCAGAAAGCACCTCAAAGAAGGGGATTTCCACAGTTGTTTGACCATGGATGGAAAATGACTTTTTAAATAGCAAGTAATGTTACATAATTTAGCTTATAAGGATTTTGCCTGCCTTCCGGGTCATTCCAGACCTGGTAGAAACTCATCCTGAGTCTGCCTGGTATTTCAGTGTCTCCAGGCTCTGTCCTGCATTGTGGGACTGGCTTCAGGGCGCATCTTCCTAGCCCAACCCAAGGTGGGGTAACTGAAGGCTCCTGGAAGCTCCCTATGGAAGCCACATGGGTGCAGGCGACGGGAATGATTCTCAGGACTGCTCTGGGAATCTTTCTTCCCATTTTGAGCTTCTGCTTTCCCTCTGTTCCCATTCAGATTGGCATCTTTGGTTTATATAAGTATGGATGTCCACTCACAACTGATTGCATCTCTTAGATGTATCAGTTGAGAGGGAGACTGCAGGACGTCTTAGGGGCTCTTTAGAAGCGCTCTGGTTTTCGATAGGCCAGTGTACATTTTGATTGCCCGTGCATTAAATTAATATGCTACATTTGCTTCTTGTCTCCATTGTGTATAGATCTTGGCCAAAGCAGGAAGAAAGTAATGTCTTGATAAAAGATAACTGATTTGGCAATTTTCTGTACCTCTACACTAGGTGAGTTTTCGGAAATGTGTCCATCCTAGCATAGACACACAAAATATTTATTTAGAAGACACAGCCAATTTAACTCTCTGGTCCCAGTGGTTTATCAGCCTGGCCTGCCGCCTTTCCTTACTGTCTCCAGCACATCCAGGGGGAGTGCCCACATTGGGTAGATGCTGCTGCAGATGTGGGGACGCCACAGTGAACAAACAGAGCTTGCATCGCTTCCTAAAGCCCTAGAAGGGCCGTTTTACTCGGTCATGAAATCCTACAGTCACTAGACACACCTGCCAAGGGGCCAGACTAGCACAGGGTCGATGCCCTCCTCCTGCCCCCGTTAAGCTGGCCCAGGTAAACTGCTGTTGCTGCAGCCTCCCAGCCATGAGGACCATTGGGAAAAACTCATCTGCCATAAAGTACAATCAGCGTTAAAAGAAATGACGGACCATCAGTGAATTTGGGAAGTCTTAGCGTTAATTTCCTCACCTCACTGTGTGCATATGAGCGGCCTGCCGTTTGCATATGGGAATCCTGTCATAACAGTTTCAGGAAGTGATTTGTTAATAATCAAGTTCTCCGAATGGCCCTAAATCGGTAATTGATGTGGGTCTGGATAAAACAACTCTTCCACCCGCCTATTTCGGGGACCATTTTTTTGGCAGAGTTTGAGCCAGAATGAAAACTAGCCATCAGAACAAAATTTAGGACAGCTGGGATGCTTTGCAGCAAAGACTTTTGGCTCCACAGTTCAAATAATCACAATAGCAGCTCAATTTAGCCTTTGGCTGAATGGCTTTGGCAGGGCACAATGAAAAATAATTATTTCATGGCCTGCTTATTTTTCCCTTAACCAATAAACTCTCAGACCTCTTCAGGCTTATGTAAATACTCCGCTGCAGATGAGGCCGAGCACACCATAATATCCCTATTTAGGAAATGGTTGTATTTCACCCTTGTGGGGTGGAAAGCAAAAGTGAACAACTTTTTGCAAATATCTATTTAGAACGGGCAAAAGAAAAAATATGGGAGGAACTGTAATGGCTGGAAAGTGAGTCCGTGGGCACAGCTGCACAGAAAAAAAAAAAAAAAATGAGTCCCAGGCCCTCACATAGAAGATAGAGCATCAGGACGTGTTATTATATGAGATGTAGAAGGCACAGCATTGCACAGAGTATGCTAGAGAATTCTAAATGTAGTATAGTAACAGCCAGAAACAACAGTCTAATCCTTTGTAGCGGGAGCTTTTCAGACTATATATAACGGTTCCCAAAACTTTTAAGTGCTTGCCTGATTTGCTCTCATTACATTCAATGTGCTGTAACTCTCTGTCCCTGTTTCCTAAGTCCTTGCTTTTGCCCTGGGTGATTTGAATGGAGTCATGGAGAGGTGGATGGGATAAATTAAGCATGGCAACAAGCCTAACAGCTACCCTAGACCTGAAGCCCTTCAAGGTTTTTGCTCAAATCTCATCAATCTCCTGTATTTTATATCTGCCTTTCCAGGTCAGTTGCATCTTGGTGCAGGGCATCTGTGCCACTTGATGACCAATTCCTATTCAATGAGAGTCCATGGCTTTGCAGCTCAGTTGGTCAAAGCAGAGTGTTAATGAGATCGGTCATGGGTTTGATCCCTGCAGGAGCCAGTTAACTCCATTCTGTCCCATTAACCCCTGCCAGCTGCCTTAGGTCATGGGTGGAACGGGTTGAGAGAGTGTGAACGGCTCACCACAAAACATCCTCTCTACTGGGCAACCAGCTAGTCCCACTAACGGTGGGTCCAGAGTGTTTTCTCTGAATGTGAAGAACAGCAGATGGGGTCATTAGAACAGAGAACCATGGGCTGGACGATGTTTCCTCCACTCTGTGTGAGTTGTGTGTGTGTGTGTGTGTGTGGGCGCGCCCACGCACACATGTGTAGGGTGGGGAGGGGATTGTGTTTCTCCTGTTATGAAAGGGTAGGTTTTCCTTGCTTTGAAAAGCTTGTACCGAATTAAACTCCTACTATGATCCTCATGATCTGGGTTTAATGAGTGGCATTTCTTCTCAAATATCTTTAAAAAAATCAGTAGTCATGTCATGCATCAGGATAAATTTCTAAATGTAAATGAGATTCTCCCAGTAATTTATTTACATTTGTTTTCAGCACAACAAATGAGACATCACGTAGCTTCATAATTTTCCATGACCGAGTCACCAGCATGCAGTGTGTAATTTACTGTGATTTAAGATGCTTATCCGTAGGTTTTTCAGCAGTACCTTATAAGGCTTCAACAAGAGAAGGAGAGCCTCTGTCCCCTTTCCCTTCTTGCTCTCCTTGTCCTTGTCCCCCCAAACAAGCATTCTGGAGCCCACTAAAATCTGTAATTTTGTTTGCATCTTTGATCTTATGTGGAGGGAGAAGATATTGGTCATTTTCCATTTCAAGTAGGGCTGTTATCACTGACAAAGCTCAATTATGAAGAAGAGGAATATTAGTGATTATTAGAACGTGTGAACTCGCATAAGTTACTGATTAAGACTCAGTTTCCTTGCTGTAAAATGTTTCAGTGGATAATCTCTACAGTTTATCAGTATCATTCAGGGCCAAGTTAGAAGGTAGACTGTGTCTAATGAAGAAGTGAATAGTTTACAAATTCCCCCAGAAGTTTTACAAAATAGTTAGTATTTTCTGGAGTTTTCCTTCATTTTTATTTTTTAAAAATACAGCATTGTAATGCCAGTTCTATCTAGTGGCTAGCACCTGGTTCCAAAATAAAGAAAAAATTTAGTGTGGGCCACTAAAATGCTATTTTTCTCATGGATATTTTTCATGCTTCTTTGTTGACTTGGTCAAAACCCTGTGAGGGCTGACCAGGACCTTTGAGATTTAGGGAAGAGGAGGAAGGGGAGATTCCTCTCTCACTTACTCTGGGGCTTTGAATGAGCCTGTGGCTGAAGGTCCATGGAGAGTGGTATCAGGGGTGCTGGAGTTCTGGTCATTTTATCAGGGTTCCTGATCATGAATAATTCATGGGGTTTACATGACATATGACCTTTCCATACCCCTAGCTGTCACTAAAATCACTAAGTTAAGGACACTTTCTAATTGGAGCTAAGATATAGAAAGAGATCTTAAAAAAGTATGTTCTCTAAGTGAAAATGTCTAGTTTTGTTTGATAAATGATATTTGTTTTCTATGGGACAGGTATCCTGCAAGGCATGGAGGATGACTAAGACATGGGCATTCCCACAGGGAGCACGTTCTGCTCTTCCTAATGCCAAAGAAAGCCCATTTCTAGAAAAAAAAAACGAGAAGAAAAGGACCAGTGTGATAGGTTCAGTGATTCTTTTTTAACTTCTAAATTTATTTTGTATCATTTCTTTTTCTTTTTGTAAATTCCAGGTTAATATGAGGGTGCATGTGATTAGGGTACATCAATTGCTTTTGTGAGGGTCAAGTCCATGTTGTGGTTATATCCTTCACCCGGGAGCGTGCCATGTCCCGTGCAACAAACTTACCCACCTCTTTCCTCCCTCCCCTCATTTGAATTTAATTTAGTTTTTTCTCATGTGAGGATGTAGTTGTTAATCCACTAGTTTCAAATAGGTCATGAGAACATGTGATGCTTATTTTTCCTTTTTTTTTTTTTTTGTATTTTGCTTAAGGGAATATTCTCCAGTTCTGTCAATGATTCTTAATTCATTAAGTATCTTCTTCAATTATTTATCCCAAATTCCCTTGGAATGTAATAGTAGCTTCTCTGAATAGTATCTGAGTGCTTCAGACATTTGTTTTGGTGCTGGGAGGCTGTCCTATGAAGGGCATCCTTGAACATACTAAGTGTTGTTCTGCTTAGAACAGTTTTGTCCTTGCCATGGTCATGCTTGGATGGTAGACATCAGGGTTTTCAGGCATTGGCATGTAGAACAACTCCTTTGGTTGTGATGGGAAAGTCATGCCTTTAAGGAAAGGTCTATGGACCTATGTCCTTGCTCTGCATCTCTCTCTCTCTCTCTGAGAGCTTTCCAACTCATTGGCTACATTCTAATCTTTGTCGAGTGCTGATGACATCTACTTAAATGTTTTATATATCTGGTTTTGTTAATAGACTGAGGTTAAAAACTAGAGAATTTGGTTTGGCTTGAGCACCAGACTATGTAAGAGTTTTTTCATGAGACCCATAGTTGGAGAATAATCCTAAAATTTATCTTAGAAGACATCTGAATGTTTCTTCAACTTTAAAGTTAGCGAGTGGTGGATTCGTATATACCTTTACCATGTGTAGTTGTGATAGAAAGGTATAAGAAGCACTTCCGTTCATGAAACAGGTGCTTACTAAGCACACACTTCGTAAAGTGCCTGTGCTGGTCTGCCCTACCGAGGATGAATGGTCTTCTCATTGAAGAGTCGGGGAAGATGAGTAGACGCGTGATTACAGCCAGTGATTATACCACCAATGAGATAAGGGCGTGACGGCAACAGGCTTAAGATAGTGTGAGTATTCAGAAGAAATTCAAAGAGGTCAGGGTCGACTTCAGAGGTGAAATTTTTTTTTGAGAAGGTGTGCAAAGGATGAGTGACACTCCCCTGGGAGACCTAATTGGGGAGGGACAGTCATAGCAAAGGGACAGTATGAGCAAAATGCAGAGGTAAGAAATTGTATACTCAAAGAACAGCAAATCATTTCGCTGGACTCGGAATATTGACTTTTTTGGATTGGGACAGATGGAGCTGAGTAGGGAAATGAGGCTGGAAAGAGAGGCAGGAACCAGCTCAGAAAAGGCTTTGTAAATGACATTGAAAAGTTAGATCATTGTTGAGTAAAATTATGGAAAAGCATTGACGACTTTAGCAGAAAGGTGACACATCTAATCTTTCATTTTAAAAAGATGGCTCCCTCCTTGTGGAAGATGGATAGAATGGAAACAGGAACTCGAGGCGAGGAGGCTGTCGGGACCCAGTCCCACTTCACGTCATGCACAGACACATTTGTCTCCCTGTTATGCTACAGAATTTGGCCCAACAATTTCGAGATTTTGGAGAGTTTTAAACGAAGAGCCATGGGATGATGAAAAACTTGAGGTATCAGATCAGGAAGGAAAGTGAAATGAAAGTAATTTAATTGAGGTACTGAAAGGCTAGGGGAAAATTTAATAACCGTTGTTTCCATAGTGAGGTGTAACTCATGTATGTCAGTTTATTAATTCAAATGCACAATCTACCTCCCATCTAAATCCCAACTTGCTTATTGCAGCACAGTTCTCAATTGCAAAGATGTAGAATGTTGCAGCCCAAGTGCTCGTCAATACGGGAGTGAGTTAATATACTGTGCTATATGTATACCGCGGAGTACTGCTCAGCTGGAAAAATATGGTGAACTAATACCTTCTGTAACAACCTGCGGAGAACTGGAGACCATTCTTCTAAGAGAAGATTCGCAAGAATGGAGAAGTCAACACTACATGCGCTGACTATTAAATTGGAACTAACGGGTCAATACCCATGTGAATATTGGCTAGTTAAAACTCAAGGAAAAACAGGCAGGTGGGAGGGGGCCTGACGGGAGAACTAAGTTTCCACCCACTGGGTACACTGCATACTCTCTGAGCGAGGGGCACACTTATAAACTTTGACTCAGACTGTACAAAAGCAATTTATGTGGCCACAGCATTTGTACCCCCGTAATATTCTGAAATTAAAAAAACAAAAACCAAAATCTGCTACCCGTAATTCTGAAATCCACAGCAAAGTTGGTGTTAGTTTTCACTTTTAAATTTATTTTCTGAATTTGGCCACAAAACTTATTTGGCAGCAAACTCTGACCTTGACTGATAGCAAGCTATTTGTATTCTTTTGTTTATTCCACTAAGTGTCAATATCGGTATCTTTTGCTGCAGGAATATTAACGCGTTTGATTATGGCCTGCTGTCGGGTGATGTAATGGATGGCGGGCCGCCACCACTGTGAACTCTTTACTATGTAACATTATGTAGCATAATTCAATTGTCAGGATTTTTTTTTAATCCTAAAGATATTTTATTAAATGCTCCACAACTCAATTTTACCATGAAGCCACTTTTTTCAAACAAGAATTTTGAATCTTTCTCTCCTTTCTCTTTTCTCTCTCTTTTTCTTTCTTTTTTTATTGAGATAGAGTCTCACTTTGTTGCTCTTGGTAGAGTGCCGTGGTGTCTCAGCTCATAGCAACCTCAAACACTTGGGCTCTAGTGATTCTCTTGCCTCAGCCTCCCTCGTAGCCGGGACTACAGGCACTAGTAGTACAATGCCTGGCTGTTTTTTTACAGGTGTAGTCTCCCTCTTGCTCAGGCTGGTCTCGAACTCCTGAGCTCAAGCAATCCACTGGCCTCAGCCTTCCAGAGTGCAGGACTTATGGATGTTAGCCACTGTGCCCAGCCAGTTTTCAGGACTTTTACAGAATTTTTTGTTTTAATTGACTATTTCTTGGAAACCCATTTGTATACATACCATTATCCTCATTATAAACACACAAAATAAACCTGAGGGGACTCGCCTAAAATAACACATTTGGGAGGGGATCAACCTGGAAATGAAGCCCTAATTGCTCCTCTTTCTGTGACTTTAAACAAAATAAGCAAAAATGTCTTGAGAGTGAACACTGCCAATAGTGAAATGGCATCCCCTTTTTTTGAGTTCTTTGGACTCTTGTTTTTTCCAGGCATCTTGTAAATAAAAAATCAAGATAGATTCAGTTGTGTCTGATGGGACTCCGATGTGATCCTGTCTGACAGCAGCGTGAATAATAACATTTTCATTTATGCTCGCTGTGAGTGAGGCTGAGAGGAGTTGTTTTTTTATTACATTACCTTCCTCTGGATTTGCGTATTAGAATTTCCACTATAAAGTGCTGCATTTTCCCCCTCCCTGTCGTGAAAAGACTGGTGTGACAGCCATGCGTTATACTCTACTCTGTACAACGCAGAGCTGCTCATTGGATAAGGTAACTGATGTCTACAGTTCTAAAATAAGAAGCTTTTTACTTGTATATCAGAGCAGGGCATTCTGTCCCAACTTCTCATCTATAGCATGCTTATTGCTGAAGTCAACATCTTAATGCTACCAAAAAGTAAAACCCTACATCACTTATTGATTTGCAGTCTATTAAAAAGTGACAACAGGCTTTTTGGTTGTCTCTTAGTAAAAGAGTTCATTTATTGGACTTTCAGTTTTTTTCTGTATCATATGAGGAAAGACTGTATGGGATGGATGCCTAGATGTATAGACGTCAGGGATCCAAGTTGACAGTTATCCTTTACCCAGGTTATCAAGTTAGTAACATTGGCCAAATAGGATCCCTTTATATCAAGAGAACATCTAGCTTTAATGACATGATCAGCAGAGTTAAATAGAAGAGCTGTGAAGAAATTTCTTTGGGAGTTTCTTTTCCTGAATGTGTAGGTAAATCATTTATAAGTAAATGACTGGAGGAACCAGTGTTCAGCCTGGATAGTTCTTTTGAGAAATGGTGATGGCGGTGATGATGAGGATGATGATGACAATAATTGGGGGTAGAAGGTGGAGAATGGAGAAAAAATGGGGGGAAATAGTGATAATTCCTTAGATTTGAAGGGCAATTTACAGTTTCAGAAATGATTTCAGAGATTGTAAGGTAGGTATAGCAGTACTGGAAAGATGAGGAGTCTCAAGTTGTTGCTTGCCTGAGGTCACATGTCAAATGACTCGTGAAGCCAAATTCCAGTTCATCTGACTCAAAGGTCAGTAACTGTTCCATTGTACTATCTTAAAAAAATGGTACCCATCTTTATAAAATACACGAATGATACCATATTTGTGATGACCGCGTCACGTAGCGACTCCGTCTATATTATGACAGCATATTCTTTGCACTGTTTAGCATTGTCTTAGGTTGAATTTTATCCTCATACTGTCACTTCCTTTTTTTCCTCACCTTACTCACTTTTCCATCATTTTTCTCTCTTCTACGTTTTGTACCTCACTGGGCTTACTCAGACTTTTCACAGTAAAATCTGAAAAATAGACCTTCCAGTCTACTCCCAAATCAGCTGTTTTCAGCCATAGGAAGGAGAAGGTAAAATCAACCTGAATCTTCTAGGTATATTTCTCAATCTCTAAAAGTATCCCCCCCAAAAAAATCTGAGGTCCCTGAAATGTCAAATCGTGCTTTGTCACATACAATTAAGATCTCTACTGATCTCTTGGATCTCCTGTAGATACTTTCAATTGGTGCATAAATACAATATAGTAAACAATTTTAGTCTATTAAGCAACCTTTCATGCACCAATGTAGTGCATGAAGCTTCTGATTAGAGGAAAAAAAATCCTTCTATGAAATCCCCTCCAATGGAATGATAAAAGGAGTTAAATGAGTTTGAGCCAAGTTCCAAGAGAATAAATTGATGTTTTGTATATCTTACTTTTTCTAAGCTATGACTTTAATTCTTATTTAGGTAGCGTAAATCTGCAGCCTTACTAAGGGTGAATTTTGCTTTTCCAGCAGGGGTCTGGATGATGGCCCTTAACAAATGCAAAATTTGACATTCATATAAAAGGGAGCTAAAAAAGACCAATAAAAAGATGGTAGAAATTGACTGCCGCCAGGAAAACACAAAATAATGCAAACACTCAGGCCCTGTGCTATTTTCAGAAATCCTGGAGCTGACCTACGTGGGGTCCTGCACCGAGCTGGTGTTTAGAGTAGTGCAGAGAAAATAGATGATTGGGTGCAGGTTCAGAGGAAACAGAGTGTAGAGGAGGGTCACTTTTCTTTATCTGCAGAGTCGATTACTCCATGGGGTTTCTGCTTTTTTTTTTTTTTTAAGTATTCAGAATTCAATTGCTTTTAGGGCTGTAATGAATATCTGGGGAATGAACATCCTGAAACAGGAGATTTGGGACTGATAAGAATTTGGTGTTGAAGGCCTGCATCTTATTTAATCCTATACTCAACTCTCCAAGAGGCTACTAAAGATGGCGAATAAATAACGACATAGAAGGAAGAATAATCGAACCCAACTCAAGTCCAAAGTAACTCATATGCTCCTCTCTTGTTTTCTTATCTCCTGAATTTCCTCTTTAAAATCCTAGGATGAAGAAGTAGCCCAGTAAATACAGCCTGACAATGGAGCTGACAGGCTGCCCAAGTTCATGATTGTACCAGTTGGTAATTTCTTTAGGAAGACTGTTCGGTGCTTTTTATTACTTCAGTTTCCTTACCTGTCCGATTTCACAGCGGGTCAGTATCAGAGAGGAAATGTGAAGAACAAACCACCAGCGAGAGAAAACAATATTGGAAAGCACTTGTTTGAAAGAAGAAAGTTATGAATTCATATGCAGAACAGAGCAGCCCGAATGGAAACCATTGCAGGTTTTGATAGGTACATTAGGAAGGAGCCACTGAACGTGCCCCATAATTCTGGGGCACTTATACTATTTTTAAAATATCCCACAAACCTTTGCCTGACAAAAGAAGAGTATGAAATAAAGCCTTAGTCTCCGCAGTGACAGCTGTTCCCATAGCAACCTGCCTGTCAATCAACACCCACTTCATCCAGCTTCAGAAAACACCCCCAGAAATAAATGTCAAAAGTCTTATGCAGGTTCCAAATTTAAATCAAACTTTAAAATAAATTAAAATAAGAACCCAAACACCCACAACAATCAGAAAAGTAAGTTGTTTTGGAAGGAGGAAAGGGGGGGTAAAAACCAAAGGCCAACTAGATTCTCTAAGCAGATGCAAAAAGGAAAGGAAAAGGAGAGGTGGACAGCCCTCGCCCTCTCCTGGCCTCACCTCCACCGAGCATCGTTCACACAGAAGAACACCAGCGGTGATTGGTCCCATCTCTATCCTCTTGCTTTGATAGTTGCCTTTCAGTTTCACGATGATCAGAACATATACAGCCTCTCCATTCCCTCCGACGTGCTACTGATCCGGCCTCTCATTTGGTGGTAGGAGGTGAGATAAGATGCTAATTGCCCGTCAGGTGGAGCAGTATACTTGGGCACCTCTTAAGGGTCATGTAAACATTCAACTAATAGTGACTGGCCCACCTAGCAGTTAAAATGAACTCATATGCCATTTTAGGTCCTGATGTTTCTACTGTGTATGCTCCAGGAATTGAGCTCTGAACACTTCACACCTCCAGAGATAAAATACTTCTAAAGCCCAATTCTTCATTTCAGGAGCGATTGCTCTGACTTCACCTCTCTCTTCTTTGAGTCCCAAATGACCTAGCAGAGGGGCCGGATAAGAAACTATAGTTTATCAGAGATGGTAGCACACCTGTCCTTCAGAAAGTTGAGACATGTTTAGTTTACTTGTTAAAATGTCTATGAACGTGGAAACAAATGAGGCGTTATACAATTTCACATGATTCTTTGCCAACTTTAGTATAATTGTCACTCAAAAGCATGTCAGTTCTTTTTTTAGAGACAGAGTCTCACTTTGTTGCCCTCGGTAGAGTGCTGTGGCATCACAGCTCACAGCAACTTTTAGTTCTTGGGCTTAGGCGATTCTCCTGCCTCAGTCTCCTAAGTAGCTGGGACTATAGGCACCTGCCATAAGACCCAGCTATTTTCTTGTTGCAGTTGGGCTGGGGTGGGTTCAAACCTGCCACCCTTGGTATATGGGGCCAATGCCCTACTCACCGAGTCACAGGCACTGCCCATTCTTTAGATACTTCTTTTTCGCATTGTAGGTTATATCCATTTTCTCAGTGACCTTAGCTGTATATATTTTTTCTCTGTGTTTGATAAAGAGAGCTGGTGATATGTTCCTATGTGTTTCACTGTGTACTCCAAAAAAAAAAAAAAAAGAAAAAGAAAATACTATTTTGGACTGCTAACCTCCAGGACCTCAGAATGTGACCCTGTTTGGCAACCGGGTCTTGATAGAGTTTCAAAAGAGGTCATTAGCATGAACTCCAATCCAGTATGACTGGTGCTCTTATCAGAGGAGAAGTTTCGACCCAGGGAGAGATTCATACAGGGCAGTTAATGTGAGGAGGCTTGGGAGGAGGCAGTCATCTGTAAGCTAAGAAGAGAGGCCTGGAATAGATCCTTCCCTCACCTCAGAAGGAACCAGCCCTGTCAATACTTTGAATTTGAAATTCTAAGCTCCAAAACTGAGATAATACATTTCTGTTGGTTAAGCCACCCAGTTTGTGATTCTTTGCTATAGCAAGCTATGTAAGAGAGAGATCCTAAGGGTGTGATGCAGGGCCAGTCAGAGAACTGGGAGGACAGGGAGCAGGGACTGTTGCTCACTGGTCTGCCTGTGACGTTGGACTGAGACTCCCTGGCAGAGTCTGGTTACTGAGGACAGTGAGGGGAGGCAGCGTGGGGAGCCTGTGGAAAGCAAGCAGGGGAGAAATGTCCCCACACTCTGAGTCCCTTTAAAGTGAACTTCGCCTCTGAGTTTGCCTTTTCTAAATTGCCATTGTCAGTGTCATTTTCTTGCGATCAGTAACTCAAAATAAAGGTTTTCTAAAGTTATCGGTTTAGGCGCGGTTTCCAACGCTGTCCAGCTCAGTGTACATCAGAAGCTGTTTCCAAGAGAATAAATTGGGTTCAGGAGCTTCTTTTTCCTCAAATTTTGTGCATTGGAGGTTTTGGGTCCCTGTGATCCCATCTTATCATCACTTTTATTATTTACACCAGCAGATATTGATTGAATGCCTCTTATGGGCATAAACACTTTCAACTTTTTTATTAAATTCTCAAATTCTCAAGGAAAAAGTCTTAAGTACTGTGGAAGCAGATGGGCTTCTCAGAAGATTGGCCACAAAGTTTGAATGACATTCCACTAAAGTGATGGTGTGCCAGTCAGAGGCACATTTATTAGAAGCTGATAAAAGTTCCCACACCGGCTCACTTCCTTTGCCTGGGTCCCATAATGATGGTGGGGCTTCGAGGAATCAGGACATGCTGAAGAGGGGGGTAAAAGACAGAACATGGAGAAGCTAGAACAAAGCTAAAGACAAAAATCTGGGCCACAGATACGACTGGTCTCAATGAGTGCTCAGAGATCAAGGCTGTGGGGAATGTGGGGGACAGGAGGATTGCAGCCTAAATCTGGGAAAGTCCAAGATCCCAGAGGAATCTCTGGAAAATTCAGATTAGTAACTTCATATGAGGTGCCTGCAGTGGGGGGGGAAGGTGTGCACATGTGGAAATTACAGCTTCTACTGGACAAAAAACAATCCCAAAGCAAGCAGGCTCTCAGTGTAATTGAAATGGGGAGCGAGGTTTACTTTTTAATCCCCTTAGGAGAGTATCTAGCAAATTCTTTGCATGTAGGCAGTCAGTGAATTAGCTGATGTGTGGAGGAACCGGGATAGAGTACACAACAGTTCAGCCACTCACAACCTCTGTGCCTCCAGAGCCGATGCAGTGATTCCCCCTAATTCCCAAGTCCCCACCAGGTTGGCTCCGAGGAAGGCCAGCCTTGGTACCTGGCATGGCGGTTGCCACTTATAAGCCTGTTTACTGAATGCCAGGGAACTCATTTCATTTGGGACTTCCTTTTTTATGTTCCGTATAAAACCTAAAGTCAGGAGGAGCAGTTTTAGAGGCCTGGTTTTTCTGTCACTTTCACTTGGCTTCTTTCAGGGATTGTCAGGCAACGTGTCATTTTCTCTGTAGTGTGTGTGTGCAGCTGGGAAATGAGTTATTTATAATAATCAGACTTTGCACGTATGTAGATATTTGCATAGTGAGCAGAGCGTATGGTACTGTGCATTGACGGTGTCTGGTGGGTAACCTTGGACTCCTCAGATACCTAATTATTTAATGTGGCTTGTTGGAATTTGCAGGATCTTACCTATGAATATTTTAGCCTATTGGTGCTGGAACCTGTCTACCAAAGATCAAAGGCATTTTCAGATCTGATGTGTCTCAAGGGATAAGGAAGACAGTAAGGGGCTAATATTTTAGAGAACAGATTCAGATATCCCCGTCTTCTTAATTTCCTGCCTCAGCCTCCTAGTCTCCGTATACCTCACTTTATCATATTTCCCCTATTTTCCATTCAAGGTCATTGTTTTCCTGGTCTTTAGCTATTTTCTTCAAAATCTCTAACCCTCTTTAGAGAGTCATTCACTGTCTTCTTTCCAGAGGGGAAAATTTGGTGTGAAGTTGTGTCTCTGTCTTTCATGGTACCTTTGAATGAAAGTGTCAACCTTCGACGGGGCTCAGTTCTTTAAGAGGACCCCTGGTAGCACATTGCCTGACGGGTGGTGGCGTAGATGTGGGAGAATTCATCGGACCAGATTTTCTGTCGCAGGATAAATACACCCCCGAATCACAACGGTAATCAGAGCCAGCGGCCTCCCCCCTCATGATTTTACAAATCAGTTGGTCTTCAGAGATGCGTCAACATGACCCTGTTCCCTCACTGAGTTGTTTGGGCTGCAGCCGGGGCTGCTTTTCTCTCTCTCTCCCTTTTTAAAATTCCAGTTGCATTTGTGACTGTTTTCGTCCTTTGCTGAAATACGTTTTTAAAAAATGTGATTAACAGTCATTTTCAGATAGAGATACTGGCTCTCTTTTGCCAAAGAGGCACAGCGTGCGAGAACAGGCAAACATCAAAATCATGCAAAAGGGTGTGTTTAGTCGCTGGAAACTGCATTAAAATGACTGCATCTGCCCTCCGCGTCTGGGGCTGGCTGGAACCATCCCTGCTCTTCGGATTTTTTGATCTCTCCCCCTACAGTGAAGTCTTTTCCTTTTGTACCCCATAAATACAAAAATGCCTATGGTTGGTCTCATGTTTATGCTCTGAGTGTAAGTTAGAGCAGTTTAAAATTTGAAAACTATACTCAATGGGATTGCTTGTGGGATGCGTGGGGTGAGAGGCCTGGCACTCTGCGTTTTCCTTAAGCCACTTTCAGACCTAAAGAATTCTTGCCAAATACCATTAACCATAAACAGTAAACTCACATATTAGCCGGGCATCCCAAAACAATGGGAAGTTTTATGGCCTACCATTTTTTAGTGTTTAATTTTCAGATCAAATAAAATAGTGAGCCTATTTGAGTTGCTTGGGGCTGTGTCTCTCGATCTTTTAGACTTGAGAGATTTAAGTTCCAAAGCTAGTGACTTGATCCCTTAAAAAAATTTGCATCTAACTTAGGCCAATCTCAACACAAGCATAAATTATCTGCTCTGCGCCAAGTGAGTGGTTAAAGAGCATTTGAGGGCGTATCTTAAAGGCCTAAGTCAAATAATATATAGATTGCAGTGGGCCCTGGGTTGTGCTGGGGGCTCTAAGAAAAGTGTGGGTGAATACCTGGGCTTTAACATGCAGAATTTAGATCAGATGCATCAGGAAGCGTTTAGTAACAAGGAAGCACGGTAAGATTACAGAGATTAAAATGAATGTAACATGATGAGACAAAAAAATATTTTTTGCCGACTCAGCACTTGTAGCTCAGTGGTTAGGGTGCCAGCCACATACACTGGAGCTGGTGGGTTGGAACCCTGCCCAGGCCTGCCAAGCAACAATGGCAACTACAACCAAAAAATAGCTGGGTGTTGTGGTGGGTGCCTGTAGTCCCAGCTACTTGGGAGGATGAGGAAAGAGAATCACTTAAGCCCAAGAGTTTGAGGTTGTTGTGAGCTGTGACACCATGGCACTCCATTGAGGGTGACGTAGTGAGGCTCTGTGTCAAAAAAAAAAAAATTATATATATATAAAATATCTTCACTCATATATATATGAGTGAAGATATTTTAACTGCTTCCAAATAAATTCCTGGACATATGTGAGAATAATCCTCCCAAATACGCTGCATTGGCTGCCATTGAAATCTGAGCACCAGAGTCTCTGGGGAAAGTCTTTTCTTGAGTTTCCAAGTCCTGCAGAATATACCTGGTTTGGGAAGGGAGATGTTTGCTTAGCTGGCAGTTAGTTGGGGAGTACTGGTCTGTTTGACTAAGTGGAATTATTTCCACTTGGCCACAGTATAAAACTGAGTTGTTTTGGCTGCAGGAGTAGCTCTTTCTCATCTTGGAAGAGTAATGTAAGCAGGATATCAAGAACCATTGTCTCCGATTAATAAAATAGGACCTTTCACATTTCTGCCAGTAGAAGTTGGGATGTTGTATGTGGCAACTTGTCTTGGACACCTGTGTGGGGTTAAATTCCTTACTGTGGCTTGTTTTCTCTACGCTCCTCCCCACTCCAAGGCTTCTCACAACCTCTAGCAACGCCTGCCTAGAGGGTGCGTACTCTGAGTGAATTCAGTGTTTCCTGTGCACCTTCAAGGCAACCTTCTCTCACCACTGGTTGCCATCCAGTATCCCATGATGTCGGTATCACAGAGCAGTGACTGGTAACAAGGATTCGGAGCTGGTTGCCAGATTATACATTATCCTCTGACTATGGAGAAATACCACAGTGTGTGGAGAAAGCTCTGCATTCGGGATCAGAAGTCTGTTTGAGACCTTCGTTCTGCTATTTAGCTTTGTCACCCTGGACAATCCCTTTGCTTTGCCAAAGAGATGGCTGGAACCATCTCTGCTCAATTTCCTCATTTGTAAAAGGGAGATACTGTGTTTCCCCCAAAATAAGACCTACCCACAAAATAAGCCCTAGCAGGATTTCTATGGATTTGTTAAATATAAGCCCTACACCAATAATAAGACCGAGTGATGCAGCGTAACTGCATAGCCATACCCTGCATTTTGGTGCAGCGCGGTAAGGAAGACTGGAATACCTTTTATCTGCCACAGCTCCTTTCTCCCACTTGCAGGGTGTGGTAACCAAGGTTGCAGGCATCCTATTGCACAAGTGTGAACTGCTAGGGGAAAGGAGTTCACACCTCACTAGTGCCAGCCCCACCAACAAGGTGGGTTCCCCCTGTCAGGTTCTAGAAGAAGATGACTTAACTGTATTTGAATAAATGTAGACTGTTGTATTATACTTAATAAAAATAAAACATCCCCTGAAAATAAGCCCTAGTGTGTCTTCTTAAGAAGAAATAAATATAAGACAGTGTCTTATTTTCAGGGATACACGGTAATAATGCTAGCCTTGCCTGTATCCCACCGTGGCTATCAGGCTCCGAGGAGTTAAGAAGTATGAGTGGTTTGTGGTAATGAGGATTTCAGTGCCTGCTGCACTGGCTTTGGGTTTTCTGTTGTTGTAGCTGTTGTTTTGTCTATGTGACTAGATTTACTTTAGGATATGAATGAGTACAGTGGGTTAAAGGCTAAGACTGTGATTTGGGACCAGACCCACTGTGCAGAAATCGGAGGGCTTTGACTCCCTTTAGTAGATCCTGTTTATATCGTGTCCCTTCTCTTGGACACGCTGTGGATCCCTTAACACGCTTCCTTTCCCCTGCACCCACTCCCACCCCCATCCCATGATGGGCCTGGGACTTTGTTTTCCTTATTTCCCCCGACTCTCCAGCACCTAGAACAGAGTTTGGCCATTGTAAATGCTTAGCTTATATGTACGGAATGAACACTGGAAGGAAAGGAAGGAAGAAGAGAGGAGGGGATAGGAGGGAAGGAGTGAAGGGCGGGCGAAAGGAGGGAAAGAAGTCAGGCCAAATAAAAACATCTTTGTTAGGTTTATAAGAGTTTAGTTTCATTGAAGAGGAAAGCCTGAGAATAAAAGAGGAAGGAGAAGAATTTTATGGACACAGTCCTGATAAAGATAGTTACGAGATTGAAGTTTTTATTCCTTTATCCTCCAAAAGGAAGTCACAAATGGTTTTGCCAGTAATCCCTATGAGTTTTTCTAAACATTGAGCTGAAGATGAGGATAGTGTCCTTGAATTATCTAATGGTACAATAACAGTGTTCCAAAGTTAGCTATAAAAATGTTGGGGACTTAGCATTTGTTTTTTTCCTCTTCTCCTGGCTTTGGAAGGAGAGACTGAAGTTGTAGAGTTAGCAATTACATGGTGGTATGAGAAAATACCTTGAAAACTTTACACTGAAACCATATGGTCATGCCATGCGTCTGTGCCTGTGTGTCTCTCTCTTTTCTTTCTCCCTTTATTTCTAAGGGAATTGAGAAGTCAGTGTTTAAATCTCAATGTGTGGCATGGTAGGACAATCTACTGTATTAGAATACTGTATATACACATGTGCATGGGGTGATAAACTATTGCATTTGCTCTTTCTGTGGGTATCCTATAAGTTTCATCTTTACCATTTGTGAGCTCCTTGTAGTTCTTTTAAAGATCTAAAGACAGATCCTAATGGATTATTCAAAACATGAGATCACATAGAATTAAAATAGTTTTCATAAGCCTTAAACTATTAATATGATTTGTAAAAAGTACTTGTATGGGAACTAGCTTTTATCACAGGTGACAGGAAATAAAATAGCACAGTGGTTAAAAAAATTACTTTGTAAACAATTTAGTTTATTAAATACAGGTGTAGCTTCCCTAATCTGAAATGTTGCTATCCAAAACATTCTGAAATCTGAAACTTTTTGAGTGCCGACGTGGAACTACAGGTAGAAAATTTCATACCTGCCCTCATGCGCCTGGTGACAGACAAAATGCCATTAAAACTTTGTTTCATGCACAAAGTTATTAAAAATATTGATAAACTTGCCTTCATGCTATGCGCATAAGGTGTATATGAAATGTAAATGAATTTCAAGGTTGGATTTGGATCTCCTCCTGAAGATATATCATTATGTATGTGTAAATATCCCCAAATTTAAAACATTCACAATCCTGAACACTTCGGTCCCACACATTTCAGATAAGGGATATAGTCTACCTATAGTTAAAATCAATCATTGTTATTAAGCCAGTTCCAAGGTAACTGTAGTGCAATATTGGCTCCACACAGCCTGTGAGGTTTATTGAATTTCTATGCATATTATAGTATAAACCAAGTTATCAATATTGTTATTAATTGAATAAAAGTTGTATTCACTCAGGTGAACCTGTTACCCAGAACATTAAATAAAGATGGTGGGTCTTTCCACTACCTAATTAAGTGTTAAATAATTTGCTTATATTTTACTTTTTGACATTTTAAAGTGATTTATTCATTTATTACTAATGTAATAAAGTATGTTGAATATTGAGCAGGTGTTTATTTTTTTCACTCTATTGTAGTGTACACAATGTTCCAATTCCAGCTGGACTCAGCTATGTGAGTTAAACAATCATCTCTGAGTTTTAAGAGTGTGCTAATACTACTAATGATGAGTCATTGCTCTACTGAAAATAAGTTGCAACATTGTTGTAACATAGTTACATAGTTGTAACAGTTGTGATGAAATGTCCATCAGTAAAGACCACCATGATTCACATAGTGATGAAGATTGGTTATGAAATTGACAAGTTAAAAATAAGCAAAAGTATTTTCCTGTACATTTTCATGGGCTACTTTAAAAAATATAGAAAAAAAGAGAGAAAACTTTGAGATAGGAAGCTGTAGTTTTAGACTTAATATATATATTTTTTCTAATGGATAGAAGGACAGTTTTAAGAACCAGCTCTACTGTTATTATGTAATATATTTAGGGAAAAGTTGTGATGTTGTAGTGTAAGGTTATGTTTTGAGTTAAATATTACAAATAGCAGACATTGCTCTTTGGTTGCCATTAATACTTTGAGAAGGAGAACATTGCAGAAGTCCTTCTGTATATTGTGATATCATTTGGTATTATCCTAAGTGTCCTAAGAGTTTCCTGTTCCTTTGGAGGGTTTATGTGTGAATGCCAAACAGTGGTGACTGAAATTTTTATTGATTTGGCTGATAGAGCTGGTGGTTGTCATATGCAAACCCACATTTTACCACAGTGGAGAAAGGGCACCAGTCCTGGGTTTAGTACCTAATTTCCTGTCTTGCTTAAGCAAGCCACTCTGAAGCTGTGTCCTTGGAATAATCATAACCTTTCTGGTCTTAGCCATCTTTAAAAGGAGGTGATTAAATCTGAATAGTTCTCAGTTTAGGATCCTTGGAGGAAGGGATGGGAAAATGACACATTTTCAGGATTTGGAAAAGTCTAATGAAAATAAGACATAAAATCACAAAGTGCACAGTCTCTTTGGTTTTGCTTTTGGTTGGGATTGTCTAAACCCCTCTTTCTCCCTCTTGATAACACCAAGTTATCTTATACTAATCATGAATTATGACTAGTAAGAAATAACTGTTTATTAATAAGAGCGGAGCTATTATTACTAACTAAAGGCAGTATTATTGTCAAACACGAAACAACAGGACTCATGAGGGAAATCTCCGAAAGGTCTCAAGTGTCCTTGACAATAATAAGTCCAAAGTCCCCTTACTATTTTTAGTTCAGTAATTTCAAAGTGATGTACCATTTATCATGGCAGCTGGACACAAAAATAGTATCATCCTCACTTCACAAATGCTGTGTTTAAGTTGTCAGGCGGCATCGTTCATGAGACTCAACACATATTTTTTGGGATAAATTAATTGATACACTTACATAGAGTAATTTGTTAACTAGCACAACCTTTTAAAAAATATTTTTAAATTATATGCCCATAGTTTACCATACTTGGGGCAACTTGGACTGGGTGCCATTTACTTCATTATGAATTTGGTCAATCTAAGACTGTCCCAGATTATAAATGAGATAGGTTCTGTCGGTTTGCTTGTTCTTAAGTGTGAGTCGTATGTCAGCCAGTTGTTTGTAGCTTGGGGACTTACTGTAGGTAATCCATTCTGTCTCATTTTTAAGTCTTCTCTGAAAGTCGTGAAATTAGGCAGGATCAATCAAGTAACTGGGTAACACATATCCTCTTGTTAATTTTACTTTGTAGAAATTGTTGAGGAGAGAATCCGAGTCAGTAAAGACTTTGAAAGCAGGGAGGGCTCGTTTCCGTTGGTGTGCCTGCCCTGCTCATGTCAGCACCCGGCATGCAGACTATGTTTAATTACATAGGACGGTGATAAATAGCATGGATATTGGGATCAAAATTCCGGTATTAACTCCTTGCTCCCTTTTATCTCTGTAGACCATATTCATTCATGAGATTATGATTAATAAGATAATTATGAATATTCATTGTGAATCTAACTGTATTTCCATATTAGATGTTACAACTCATTTAATTGTATTATTGGAATTAATGACGACTTCCATTTTTCTTTACTTTTTTTGATCCAACCATGTAACTATCCATCTGTTGTCTGGTCGTTGAAATTACGTTTATGACGAAAACAACAAACAAAAGAAAAACGAGTCTCACACTTGATAAGATCTAATGGCTGACCTGATTGTGTAAGGTATTTATTTAGATGGATTTATACTTTCCAACATTTAAATGACATTTCAGTGGCCAATAACAGATAAATTATTACTTATAAATACTTGAGTTTTGGTTAGGTTCATATTAGTCTTGAATATCTTACTTATGTAATTTTCTTTTTTTTTTTGAGACAGAGCCTCAAGCTGTCCCCCTGGGTAGAGTGCTGTGACATCACGGCTCACAGCAACCTCCAACTCCTGGGCTTAAGTGAGTCTCCTGCCTCAGCCTCCCGGGTAGCTGGGATTACAGGCGCCTGCCACAACGCCTGGCTATTTTTTGGTTGTAGCTGTCATTGTTGTTTGGCGGGTCTGGGCTGGATTTGAACCCGCCACCTTAGGTGTATGTGGCTGGTGCCTTAGCCACTTGAACCACAGGCACCAAGTTGTAATTTTCTTATCAATGTCAGCTAAGTATCATTTTCCCCTGACTTACAGATTGAAAAACTGAGGCCTAATTAGTTTAAATAATTTGCTTAAACTAGTAAATATAGCTGTTAATCACACCCCCTGTTTTTTTTCTGACTTCGAAGTCCATATTTCCCCTAATATTCCTTATCACTCTAAGTCAATATTTTTTCATTCTGATTTTCAGTCAAATGTAAGATTTTGGAATATTTTTGTAATTTCCTGATACAAGTTTGTTTGGTTGGGATTTCATTACTTTTTTTTTTTTTTAGAGAGATTTCCCTCACGAGCCTTTAGTAATTTAGAAATTCAAAAGCGTATTTGATAAAAGTAAATATTATGAACAGTAGCTAACTGATGATCACTGTTTAGAATAGTTGGGTGTTAGAAAATATAACAGTTTTTTTGTGATCAAGTAAAAAATAACCCAAAACTTCAGTGGCTTAAATTGATAAGGACCCATTTCTCATCATTCCTGGGACTGGAACTTGAGGGGCAGCGTTGCTGTGTAGTTCTGGCTGTTGGTCATCCCGAGGTTGTTCATCACCAGGAAGATGCAGCTGGACTTTGGCCGGAGCTCTAGTCAAACAGAAACCTGAATGGGGGTGGAAGGATCCATTTCCAAGGGGCCTTGCCCATATGGCTGGCAAGTTGGTTCCTCTCCATGTGAGCCTTCTAGGGTCCAGTGGTTGTGCTTTTCTAGAGTGATTGAGAGGACAGGATAAAGGCTTCAGTGCCTTTAATGTCTTAGCCTTGGAAATCACACACTGTCTCTCCAGCCATATTGTAGTGGCTACACCCCCACTTTCTGATTCACTTTTTCTTTATTCACTATTTACACAAAAATGTGAATTTCAGGGGGCAAGGGTCATCATAGAATGGGAAATAGAATCCAAGGCTTATTCAAACTCATATAACTTTACAGAAGGATTTGCCTGAAAATAAGTGTTATGCAATGAATCCCTAATAGGGATTTGTTGTGAACTGGTGTAAGCTCTCAATGCTTGGCCATTCACCCTGGGTCGAGTGCTGTGGTGTCATAGCTCACAGCAACCTCAAACTCCTGGGCTCAACTGATCTTCTTGCTTCAGCCTTCCAAATATCTGGGACTACAGGCACCTGCCACAATGCCCAGCCAGTTTTTTCTATTTTTAGTAGAGATGAGGTCTTTCTCTTGCTTAGGCTGTTCTCAAACTCCTGAGCTTAAGCAATCCACCCGCCTTGGCCTCCAGAAGTGCTAGGATTACAGGTGAGAGCCACCATGCCTGATGCCCATTCAATTTTGATGTGCAGGTGAATTTTCTAAGGTAAAGAGACTTTAAAACACTGTGCCGAAAATGTTGTTGTGGCTCTCCTTTTCAGTGAAGGTCAGAGTCTTGACAGTGTCTGAGAAGGTCTTCTCTGAACTGACCCCTATCTCCTCCCTGACCTCATCTCTGACTCCCCTCTCCTCCTTGTCTCTGTTCCAGCCACCCTGGCCTCCTTGCAATTCCTTGAGCTTACTAGACTTGCCCCTGCCTTAAGGTCTTTGCACGGGCTGTTTCCTGTGCTTGAAATCCTCTTTTATCTATCCTTGTATTATCACCTACCGTCACGTAAGTCTTTCCACAAATGTTACCTTTTCAGTGCGGTCTACAACCACAACCCTAACCCTATTTAAAACCTCTGCCTAGAATAGTGAGCCTGAGATCTAATAGGTGCTCCAAAAATTGGTGTTATTGAATGAAGGAATTATTAATGAAGGCATAGAAAGATGTTGATGCTGCTTTTTACTGCCCAAGGCAGCCGGTATTATCCACTTGACTCAATTTTAGACACTGGTACTTGCAAAGGGTCTCTAAAGACAGTAACTAAGTGTGAACCTCCTTTATTTCTGTGAGAGAGTTCCTGTCATTTTTAGAAATCAGCACTGTGTCCATTCCCATATCTTTATAGCGTTCCTACATAAAAAAAATACAAGAAAAGAAAACAACTTCTCCTAAGGTGCGTTTAAGGAGACACACTGATAATACTTAAAGGAGGAAATTAATAGTACCATTTCTGTAGACATTAGACAAATTGTTTCACTCAGAGTTAAAAAGCAGCTTGGGAGTATTAAAGTATAGGGTGCCTACATGCACTTTATGATAGTCTTAGCTCATGACCTTATATCGCTTTTATTTCTCTATTAAATCAAGATATATCTCATTGAGGCTGCCATCACACATGACACAGCATGGTTCATTTTGGTACCAGTGGACAGAATTGTCCCTGGGAAAGACGTATCTGTCTTTATCGTGTGGGTAATATGGGCGGCTGGGTTTTGAATTGGCAAGGACCGCCATGGAGTGGGAACAGAGTGCATAGGCCCCCAGCACCTAGACCCGTGGAACTCTTGCCCTCTCTAACCCTAAAGCTATGTGTTGCCTTATTTTCTGTGGGTTTCCAGGGTCAGTGTCCCTGCTCCTTTATTTGAAGTTAGCGTAACAGGAGACACCTGATCCTACAAAATTTAAGAAATATCTAAAGAAATCAAAGAAGATGCATGCTATTATTTGCATTTTGTCTCCCCAGAAGATATTAAAGTTCTGATGTTCAATATCTCAAAATATGACCTTGGTTGGAAATAGGGTCTTTGCAGATGATCATCGTCAGACAGGGTCATTAGAGTGGGTCCTCAAGCAACATGATGGGGCTCCTTATAAAAAGGGGAAATTTGGACCCAGGGAGACAAGAACAGTGCCCCATGAAGACTGGAGTTAAATGCCACAAGCCAAGTAACCCCCAAGATTACCATCAAGCCACTAAAAGCTAGGGAAGAGAACAGATTCCCTCTCTCAGCCCCACAAGCGAACCAACTCTGCTAACATCCTGATGTCAGACTTCGAGCCTCCAGAACTGTGAGACAACTTTCCGTATTTCATCCAGCCAGTTTATGGTACTTTATCATGGCAGCCTTAGAAAACTAATGCAGTAAGTATTCACTTATGTGTAATAAAGCAAACATGTAGATGACACCATAGCAATCCACTTAGCCCATTTTACATATGAAATAAACTTGAGCGTAGGCGAAAATAACAGAATAGATTATGCTCAGGTAGTGAAGTAATTTTTTAGGCCATGTTTACATCGAATGCTATTTGTTAATTACAGTAGCTTTAAGTTGATATACCTGCTACAAAATAACTGGAGAAACTGTTTGGTATTCAAACAGAGGCATGAAGAGATTCCCTGTTTTGTTTAGGAGCGAACACGGAAATGATCTTGTCTAATCTCTTCACATCACAGAAGCTCACAGATATCCACTGGAGCTATGGTTGGTTAGTTTGGCATGGTAGGACCATGGAAGCTAGTAAGGAAGCCTATCAGTTTATCTTAGAAACAGTCCAAGACTCCCAACCATTGTTTTTTTTTAAACAAAGCCACATTTCCCCTCATAAATGTGAGTCATCGCAGAGTAGCTACTCAACCAGTGTTTGCTGAATGAATGAGCGTATCTAAAGACTTTTCAGCTAGGGCTTTGGTAAAGCACTAGATCATTTTTTACTAGCTTTTAAGCAGATAAGACTGTTGCCACTTGGAATAGGAAGAAAAGTGATGGGTTTGGAGTTAGACAGAACCTGGCTGGCCTTGAACCCCAGTGCAGCTCCACCTGGCTGTGTGAGGTTCGGCTAGCTAACTTCTCCAAGCCACAGTCATGCTCTCCCCATAGCAGACATAAGAAAACCTTGCACATTTGGCCAATGGCTCATAACTGTAATTCTAGTAATAGTGTATATATTAATATTATAATGTATTATAGGGAGGCCTAGGAAGGGAGGAGTTTCAAAACAGCCTGAGTAAGACCAAGACCCCATTGCTACAAAAAATAGAAAAATTAGCTGACTATGAGGGTGGTGCTGCTTGTAGTCCTAGCTACTTGGGAGGCTGAGACTGGAGGATTGTCTCAGCCCAGGAGTTCGAGGTTGCAGTGAGCTAAGATGATACCACTGTACCCTACCTAGGCAACAGAGGGAGACCTTGTCTTTACAAATAAAAAAGAACCTCATAAAATTGTTGCAAGGATGAATAATCTATGTAAAGTACTGCCGACCACAGTTCATAGATAAATAGTGGCTCTTTTGATTAAACTATCCTTAAGGGTAGTACCCATAATAGCGACATCTTTACACTCACCAGTACGGCAGGTGCCTTTGAATTGACTTTTTTGTAATAATGATGAGATATGAAGATTTTCAGCTCTTGTCTTCCTGCAAATTCTCTATTAACCCAAAGTCTGAGCGTTCTTATTCTGGTACCTGGGCTGGGACATGCAGTCTGTGGTTCAGAGATGGCAAAACGAAATAGTTCACACAAAACTTCCATCCACACATTAGTGTATTTAAGCCCAGGAAGGACACAAATAATCGCAAATGAGAGATCATTCTGTGCTGGGTGATTTTTGGAGAAGTGGTATGCTAACTAGCTGGTGGTTCATGGATTGCAGGAACCCTGCACATGTGAATGTCCATGTTAGTAAAAATCTGCCTGTAGGGATGGATGGCACCAGGGTTCTCTTAATGGTTATTTATGATTTTCTCATGATTTTGTATAAAGTGTGTACATTTGTCAAATTCATCATTAATACATTTATACATTTTTCTTACTTGTCTGCTGCCTTGGAATTGATAAGATCTGGAATTTTATTTCATACTGTATGAAGGAATATTTCTAATTATTTCTTGTAAATAGAGTGATTATGGTTATACTTATATGTGTACATTCATAAGATTAAAATCACAGGAAGCTAATTCTTAACTGTGATAAAAAAACAAAATGTAAGCAAAATGTTAAATTTTGTAGGGATAATTAAATGATAAAAATAAGTGGCTTTCTGTTTACAAAAAGGAAGTTATGTCTGGATAAAATATGCCATTTTCGAAGCCTATTTTTAGACTTCTGTCACTCCGTGTAATGAGGATGGTATAATAAAATCATAACATCATTGTCTCATTCTGGTGGCAGACAGCACAGGCCAAGGTGCAGGGGAAGCATGTTGTTAACATTTGAAAGTTCCTTTTAAGTTTCTTTTGTCTTTTTCTTTGTCTTAACTTTTTCCTGCAGCTTTAAGTAGCATCATAGCTAATGTTAATATCTATTCTTCAGATAAGGCATCTACTTTACATTTTGGATATTTAACATTTTTTGCATTTTATTATCGGGAACAATTGCTTGAAAACAGAGTCTTTGTTTCCTAAGAGGGTGGCTGCTTCCACTTGAAATCACAATCCTTTGTGATATTAAAATGAGCTCCTTAGCAGGAGTTATGATGTCACCAAGGTGCAGAAGAAGAAGTAGTGAGTAGCAAGTGGATCAATCCTTAAGGAAAAAAGATCCCGTTTTTATGCAAATGTCTTTAGTGATGAGGAAAAAAACCCCAAAAACCCCTAAGCTTGGGTGAAAGAGCTATTGGTTCTATGTTACATTTTTAGAGAATTGCTGAAAGCTATTTAGCTAGGCAAACTGATGACCTTGACAGTTCCGTCAAGGTTAATGGGATCCGAGGAAATGGTAATGTAATAATTTGGGTTTCTTGGATGTTCCACTGACTTGTATGTCCCTTAAATTTGCTAGCATTGTATGTTGGAGGAGGGGGCACTGCTTACAAGATGTATTTAGAATCCCTCTGTCCTGATTCTAAGCTCCTTCCAACGTGAGATTACTGAACGTATTTAGGAAGGATGACATCAGTAGGAAAGAGTATAAATTCTCCCTTTATTCAAATTAAATGGGAAGCTGTAATTTGTAGCCCAAATATAAAAGAGTGAAGAATATTCATTATAGGAAACCTATAATATAACAACCCAAAGTCTAAAGATATGCGTAACCAGGGAACCTCCAAAGTTCGGAACTCAGCAGGACCCTGTTACTGAAATATGGGTCTCAAAGGGTCTCTCTGGGCAAAGGCAAGTGGGTCACTCTTCAGCTGTACATCCCGGGAGGAGAAGCTGGATATTTGTCGAGCTGTGCTCAGGGCTACCAAATGAAGTGGCTGCCTGCTGGTGGCATGCTCTGCGGGGCTGCCTTTAAGGAGCTCTCAAGAGGCCCAGTGTTTTGGTGTTATCAAGAGGGGTTCATTACACTGAGGGAATCAATTCAGAATGACTTTAATGGGCTGGAGAGTCAAACTGCAATACAGCCTTATGACAAAGAGAATTTAAAGTACCCTGTATTTATTATGCCTTTCTCTCTTTAATTATGTCTGTCTTTAATATTCTAGCATTAGCTCCTTTAATGTTTTTCTTCTCCACGTTTTTGGCATTTTTATGATTTGCAGTTCCATTCTAAATGGGCACATGTCATAATGTCATCTAATTCCATTGAGAAAAATGCCCCTGTTTCCTGTGGCTTTGGGCCAAGACATACTATTACTTTTGATGTGTATATTTTTTTTCCACAGATGATGTAGCCTGTGCAATAGAAAGTAAAAGATTCTTTCCAATGTGAACAAGAAATGTAACACTTGTTATCCCTGCGGTCTTCTTGGGGGCGTAGGTGGCGTGTCTTATAGTTAGATTCCTGATAACTGATACAGTGTCTGGCCCACTGAAGGTGCTTAGTAAACGCTGGTTGAATGAATGAATGATATTAACATTCAGATGATTCTTAATATAACTATAACAGGATTTTGTTCTCCGTTGACTAGGTAGAGGGGATGCAGTAATTGTGGGGTGTAATGAATATGTTTTGAGGTACGTACTCGTTATACATAACATGGTAGGCTAGAATCAAAATATAAACATTTTCACGTTTTTGGCTATTCCCAGACATTTTCCCACCTTTCATTCATTTCTTAATTTATTGAACTGGGAAAATAAGATTCCTACTGTGCGCACATTACTGTGTGACACTTCCCCTCTCTTCTCTTCCTCTGGCCGGCTCTTTTCACTTCTTCTTCCCTCTGATTTAATTCTGCCCTGACCGTCGTCTTCTCATCTGCTGTTCCTCCTTTCAGCCCCTTATCTGTCCCATTCTTTCCTTATCTAGTCCTTATTTTCCTTTAACACTTACATTTTTACTTTGATCTTCTGAGTATATGTGTTTTTATGCTTTCCTTTTAAAAATAAGTCAGTTATATCATCTCCTTATAGACCTCGTTCTTCCCTTTTCCATCTCTGTAAAGTCCAAAGAGGCAGAGACGGTCGAACAGGGAGAAATCCTTCCAGACTTCCCACCTTCATTTCAGTATGGTGCTTGGATTTGTTCATAACAACCACTTACCCAATCTGTTCCATTATCCTCAGGTCAGATCGTGCCTAAAACTCCTTAAGCAGGAGATAAACTACCCTTTAAAAACTATTTGTTAAAAATGAAAGTGGTCATGATGAGGGTGTTGTTTGATTTTTCTTAGCAATTCACCTTTTGAATCCTGGCTTTAAGTGGAGATTCTAGTCTCCTATTTCTGTTGTTCTCTGCTTTGTATGCACAGGGGCCTATGGCAAGAAATAAAATGATAGAATGGGAACAAGATACAACTTGGTTTATAATAGAACCAAAGGATAGGACAAAATAGAGCTGTGAAATAGAAGAAATGCTGTAAGCCATTTTAAAAAAAATTCTGATCTCATTTATTTATTCATACGTTTAGACTCTGTATACCATATTAGTAACTAGGGATTCGACTGTGAATGAGACTCAGATCCTGCCCAAAGACAATGCTAATACTCTGTTCTATTGTGGTGAGTGAAATGATAGGCTGTAAGAACAGTACCCAACCTAGAACTTGGAAGGATCAGGACTCACTTGGCAGAAAGGACAGTTAAGCTGAGTCAAGAAGGATAGTTTAATGGTTACCAGGGAACGTGGTGGAAGGCAGTGATTCATGCCTAGCAGTTGGCAGGAATGGTACAGTGAAATCGTAAAAATCTTATTGGCTATACAGAGGAGTAGAGACCTCACCCTGAAAGCCTTGGGGCACCACTGAAGGGTTCTAACCAGGGCCGTAACATAGAGAGACAATCTGGTGATATCATGGGGAATGGTTGGAGTGAGTGTATACTCACACAGAGAGCCAGACAGGAAAGGAGCTGTTGCAGCAGTCAAGGGGAGAGATGGTGATGGCCGTCCCTAAGACGAGGGGGGTGATGATGGAAATAAGTGATGAAGTCGGGGTATGTACAAAGAGGACAGATGGACAGACCATGCTGATACAGTGGATGCACGAGATGAAGGGAGAGCAGGGGTTACGGATGGCATCTGGTCTCCTGGGTTCTGAGGAGAGGTACTATTTCTGAAGAGTTGTCTCAGTTGTCTTTGATCTTTAAGTGCAGGCTAGTGTTCCTAAAAGCTTCCAGATTGACATCCCTGAAGACTAATGCCATCTTCTGTTTCATCACGGTGGACGGCAAAGTTGGCTTGTGAGGGCAGCACTCTTCTCTTTTTGCAGAAATCCTGCATAGCAAGAGCAGAACTGCAGAGGGCTGTGGGCAAATTTATAAGTTGTTGATCTGTTAAGACCGAGTTGAGTGTTGTCAAATAAAAGGTTAAATATATTTCTTACTGTCGCTTATGGATGAGTTCAGTCAAAATTGTTGTACTCGGATATGTGTGTACATTCACATGTATGTGTTTATGTGTGTGCATTAGTGTGTATGTGTGTTTATGTGTGTGCCTTCACGTGTATGTGTATTTATGTGTGTGTGTGCATTCGTGTGTATGTGTGTTGCGTGTATTTCTTCAGATAACATTTCTTTCAAGTCCCCCATTGCTGGAAAGGCCCCTTTCAGTGCCTGAGATGAGCTACCTCGGATTTAGGGATTGCAGAAGGGACACTAACTCAGTCTTCCACAAAAGCCAGCCAGTTGTCAGTTGAAATGATTTTTTTCCTCTGCCTAAAATCTGGCCTAAATTATAACTAGTGACTTTAACATGAGTGACTCCAGAGCCCATTACCACACCCCTGAGATACGGAATCTCCTTTAAAGATACATTTTAAATAACCTCCTATGGAAAGGGTAGTTAGCAAGCTCAGAGATATGCTTCCGTTTAACAACTCTCAGAAATGCACTTACTAAAAAAAAAAAAAAAAATCTTTGCAAGGAGTGAAATATGAATGAAAGAGATGATTCATTTTATTAGAGCAATTAAAACATTGGCTCCTGTTTTCATCCATCATACTCATGAAATAAAAATATAGTAGAGAAAAAGTGGTATTTACCTGGAGATAAAATTTAAAGTATAAGGAAGATAAAAGTCCATTTTTCTGAAAGAAGTAACTGAAAATCCGCTATAGGTTATAATTCAGGCAGAACCTCATCATTATGGACCAGGAGCCGGAGTGAGATCATCGTGGAACTGGAGCCAGAGTGAGCGCAATCTCTACCCAATATTTTTTGAGGCACAAACGTAGCCAGGAGTGAGTCATTCAACAGGGTACCTCAGAGGTGGAGGGTCTTGGATATAAATGGGCAAGACTGCGGTACAGAAAAATCCATCACCTTAACCTTGGATCTGCCCTCATCATCTCTTGGTGAGTTCAAAGAAATCAACTTATCTGATTCCGTTCTGTGCCTTAGGCCACGTCCACACTGCAGGGATGCTTCAGGTGACTCAGAGATGGCTCTTAAATCTGACTGTCTCTGCTCTCCAAACGCCAAATGATATAACCTTCCTTTCTTGGACTGCCTATAAGTTATATAAGAGTAACCTGGGAAGTGATTAATATATGTGGACTTAGCTCATTGCATTTCCCTGACAAAGGGCAGAGAGAATGAAGACTTCGATTCTACCACAGGAAGGTAGGAGAAAGGAGAAGGTGAGGCAGGATGGCTTTCCCTTACCTTTTTGTCATGCGACACAGGGTAGCTTGGGATGCCAGGGAGACTGTGGGACCTGGAAAAATTTCTCCTTGTTTAAAGGGTGAATGAAATCTTCCCTGCATTCATTTATTCATCAATTATTTATTGACTTTTTGCTATTTGCTAAAGATCTAAGAATGAACAATAAAGTGGGTGGGTGATGAAGTGAAGTAGGGAGCGAGAGGTGTGCCCCAAGTGGAGGTGATGCTTCAGGTATGGGGAGTAGAGGAAGCCTCCTGGAGGTGGGAGGTGACATCATGTTGTGACCTGCCGACTGCAGGTGTGTAAGGAAGCATCTAGCACTGTGCTAGGCACGAGGTTAGCACTTAATCAGGGGTACGGATGGTAGGATTACTATCATTGTTCTTGATAATAATTGGGTATGTTAAGCCATTGTAAATTTGGTGATCTTGGCAGGGGTGTTCAACCTGCAGGCTGTGGGCTGCATGCACATTACATGAGGGCTTTTTTGCTCATCCGTGGTGGTGGACTTTAGGAAATTATGCATGGGCCTTTTTCCTTTCTTTTTTTGGCTCATCAGCTTTCCTTAGTGTTTCTGTATTTAACACGTGGTCTGAGACAACTCTTCTTCACATAACGTGTGACAGAGAACAAAAACCCTTGAGCACCCCTACGAGTGTTCAGTGTCTATAGGGAGTTGGGTTTTAGAGCATATTTATAATGGAATTCTGTATTTTTGGAGATAAAGTATTTTTATTTTAAGTTACAGTTTAATTTTGGAGATAGTTAATAACATGTAAAGGAAAATCAACAAAAGCTGAGTATTTCGTGTGGTTAAACATCTTGGTATTTCTCCCCCATGAATACAACAAAACCGACATTTCCTGACCACTTATGTTGTCAGGCACCGTGCTGGGTCCTAGGGAACAAAAAAATGTGAAATCCAGTCCTTTCCCTCAAGGAGCTTGTAATCTGATTTTTTCCCTAATAATTCTGGACTCTCCCTCTCTTTGTTTTCATAGAACCGGAAAGAGGGATTCTTACGCTGACAGACTCTGAGAGTTTAGGGAAAACCAGTTGCATTTGAGTGCTAACTTTGATGGTTGTTTAGTTTTATAAAATATGTAAGAGGCTTTTCCATTAGTGACTATGACTTTCAAAAAGCTTTCAAAATCTCATGTCACAAGTAGTTAAATATCGCTAAAGGGCAGTCGCCAAGACTGACAGCTTGGAAGCGTAAGCACTCTGTGTGGTTTTGGATGTGCCGCCAAGGTGAAGCCCCTGCTCCCATCTCATCTGAGGTCATGCAGGTCCAACTGAGTCATTGGGCCTGAAAAATCCAGAACTACTCGTACATGGGAATCCAAAATCGACTTGAATAGTTTTTAGTCTTTGGCCTTTAAAAGCAGCATGTCATAACACTAAGTAGGAAAGGTTGGAAATGAAAATATCATCCCAGGCATATCCCAGTGATGGGATGAAGGGGACCTGGGGTGAAGTGATTTACACCAGAGAGACACACAGGGGGCACATTAAGTGCAATAAGTAAGACATACCCGGAAATGGCTTTCTAGAGACAACTGATGCTTGTTCACAGATTCTAGACTTTACCTTGAGACCAGACATGGCTCCTACTCAGAGGCTTACCCTGGCTCACTCTAACAGCCGTGGTTACCACACTCTATCTCCTTTGCTGCTGCTGCTTCTTCAGAGGAATAGGCGTCTATTCTATTCTACTCTGTTCTTCTATCCACTTGTACTCTGCAGTTCCCTATTAGTTATGTATTTACTTCTTCATTGGCTCTTCCCCCCGACAGATGTGTAAATCTCACAAAGGTAGGAACTTTGCCTTGAATACCTGCTTATCCAGTGCATGGCCCTGAGTAAGTGCAGAGCAGTTACTATGTTAACTTAAGGAGTTGTAGCAATGAGGGGTGTTTGCAGTAGCAACAGTAACAACAAAGCAACACCTCTAGGATTCAAGAAAGCGTGGCTGAGGATAGTTAAAACTCTGTGAATCAGACCAAGGCTTCTATGCTTGCTCAGGTGGCAGAGCATTGATGGTCTTCATAGACCCACATGAAATAGCAATGTAAGACCAATCGACCCTTGAACATGGCAAAGGTTGGGGTGCTGACTCCTGCCTAGTGGAAAATCCACATGTAAGTTTTGACTCCCCCAAAACTTAGGGACTGATGGCCTCCTGTTTACTTGTTACTGGTGAGGCCTTACCATTAACATAAATAGTTGATTAGCACATATTTGTATGTTACATGTATTATATGCTGTATTCTTAATAAAATACAGTAGAGAAAAGAAAAGCATAAGAAAGAAAGAGATATGGTTACTGTTCCTTAGGCAGAAGTGGATTACCATGAAGGTCTCCTCCTCAGCGTCTTCATGTTGATCAGGCAGAGGTGGAGGAGGCTGAGGCCTTGGTCCTGCTGTCTCTCAGGTGGCAGAGGAGGAGCAAAAGTCACTTGTGAGTAGATGCACACTGTTTGAACCTGTGTTGTTCAAGGTTGGGTTGTACATAAAATTAACTTTTTAACTCTTTTTACTAAACTTTGTGGTACAAAAGAATGGTACTGGCTCGGCGCCTGTGGTTCAATCGGCTAAGTCACCAGCCACATACACCTAAGGTGGCGGGTTCGAATCCCCAGCCCGGGCCCGCCAAACAACAATGATGGCTGCAACCAAAAAATGGCCAGGCGTTGTGGCGGGCGCCTGTGGTCCCAGCTACTTGGGAGGCGGAGGCAGGAGA